>WTSP01010877.1:0-83698 GCA_025331215.1 Actenoides lindsayi
ATATATACTTATAAAAATTATAATCCTATTTGCATTAGTCCTCAGATAATACTAGTTCCCATGGGTAAGAAACCTCATCATTGTCACAGAGTAGGAATTTTAAAACTATTTGATGAATCTCATATTAACACACAGATTAGTGTTACTGAATAAAAACATACAAAGAAACCACCAAGCAAATAGTAGTGTAAAATGAAATTGTAATATCTACATCTAATTTCTTGGCTTCGGTTTCCTACCCCCTTCTTGATAATGGAGAATATTTGATCTGTCATTAAAATTACAGTTACAGCAGTTTATGCTCTCACCAGTAGAAAGTACAATTAAGCATCATGGTTAAGAGTTTTGTATGAACCTAAAAATAAGTTTAAAAGTAGAACATGTTCCCTTAGTTTAAGGTCATTAACATCAAAATATTACATGATACTGTGTTTTCGATGCTTTTTGAATCCCTATAAATTATGTAACAGGTTGTATCTTTACATCATTTGGGACTATAGAAGTAAACAGAAGGTGAGAAGCTACCTACATTTTACAGTTGCTGCTTGTGCTACCAAAAGGAGAAGCTTAATGCACATCAACCTCAGCTGTCCCAGCTCATCTGCCATGCAGTCTACAAGCATTGAACAAAACGGCAGTCCCTGTCCCAAGAGAGTATTTGATATTACATAAATTATGTGTGTATTTGAGTATTTGTATTTGAAAAATGCACACAATTCTCAGATCCTGGGTCATGAGACAGACTTCAGTGGCAGTGCAGCGTGCTATTTTTCCATCATACCTAATGCTGAAATTAAAATTCTGTTTCTTACACACTTCAAGGCTTTTCATAGTTCATACCTTAAAAATAAAATTTCATCTTTCTTTTTTAAAGAATATAAAACTGTATGAGTGTAGATAATAGGAAAGCAACGCATTCAGCTAAGCTACAGATGGTTGAAAACAACAGCAGGACCTACAGAGATGCTGTGATGGACTTTCTTAACTCCTTGGCCACCAGAAATACAAAGCTGGATTATCACATTCTTATTTCTCCAAGCATATTCCTTCCTCTCCCCAGATTTTTAGCATTATCTAAAATGTACGTGAAACCCATTGTCCCACTTCCCAGCCTGTACCCTTTTCCCGGCTGCTTTTCCTTATCCTTTTCAGACCACCTAGAATCCCCTCTGTGGGGTCCCTAACCTCCTTCCAGCCCTTCTTCACAATTTATGTGCATATGACTCTACCAAAACACTAAGACTTCCCTATACAGCCCTTTTTATAACCACTTTTCATCTCTTTCCTCCAACTCTTGTTGTCTACACTCCAGTACATGGGCAAGAAAGGGTAGTATATTTCATTCTGCAGACTGACTTCTGTGAATCTGGTTAACAGTTCTGGTACAACGTGTATGAACTGTGCATATTGCTCATTTTTATTTGTATGGCTTGTGATTTGACTTTGATAAAGTACCTGCAGCTTGGGAGTGGCATTTTTGAAGTATCTATTTTGAATAAGAGAGGGAAAGAAAATACTTGAAGCCAAATGACCAAGCAGTTAATTACTTGGTAGCAATTATTTTCCTTTGTGAACAGCAGGGGTCACTAAAAAGAAGGGTTATACTGGATGAAGCAAACAGGCTTTTGTTTTCTTCTCCTTATTAGATCACTTTTCATAGATTTTCTTTTTTAATCACTGTATTGGTTCTACTGGTTTAGACAGTTAACAAACAAAAATATTATCTTCTGATTATGGCATGAACTATAAGTTATCTCTGCCTCTAATAAAACCTCTAATAAAAAAAAAACTACAATCATTTTGCCCATGACAAGTCTCATAAAAAGTGTTTTTACAAAGTATTTTCATTGTATTGTAAGCTGATGTTGACTTTTAACACCGTGATAGCCAAGAGTGAGTAATGTCATTCCTCTCTATGTCTTGTGATCATGCTGTCATTTTCTCCATTATTTGCTGTTATTAGAAGTCAAAAAGGCACAATTAGTACTGTGGAGAAATAAAAATTGTTTTTCATTTAAAACAAGTCAACAAGAGAATAGACAAAGTATTTAGATGATGTCTTAGTGTAGCTTCACGCAACATAAGTAAGCAAGCAAAGGATGGAAAGCAATGACTACACAACGAAAGAAATTGAAGAAAACCCAGTCAAACACATTAGCAGGAGGAACCCTATAAAAGAACATGCCAGAAAGCTTGCTTGCTTGCTTGCTCTGGTTCATATCTGTTCTGTAAGCTTAGTAGTCAAGGAGAAGGGGTTTTTTTGTATTTATCTTAGCAATTGAATGATCTTAATTCCTCTCAGATTAGGACAGAAATTTCAGAACATGAGGTTAATCCTTCCTGCCTTCACAGGCAACTGAGCAAACAGACCTGTATCAGCATAGCCGAGTGTAAAACGGTAATTCTAGAGATTAATGCTGTCTTCCCTGTTTGCTTTGAACTTGACCTCCGTGTTTCTCTTCTAGGTATGCTTGTATGCATGAATGTATGTGTGCAGTTATTTATTTATTTGTTTGTTTCTGGTTAACAGCTTCTGTCCAAGGCCCCTGGGAGAGGGCAATCTCACCAAACAAAGTGCCGTATTATATCAAGTGAGTATCAATAGTAACTCATTTTAGCTATTTACATTTGTCATTTAAGAAGAAGGTTAGTAATTTTCTTAGTTTATCATGAACTGCTCCTATGATGTCTAAATGGGAAGAACAAAAAGGAGTGAAGTGTGCAATAAATTTCACAGGAGCATGCTAGTTATTTAAAAATGCAGTAGGATGCACTAAGTTGTAAATTGTTTGGTTTTATGCTACCGTAAACCACCAACAAAATAAGTAAAGCTTTGGGATAACAGTATTATAGTTTAATTTGTACCATTGCCCACTCAGGAGTGTTTATGGCAGGTTTTGAAAACAAAACAAAACAAAACAAACAAACAAACAAACAAAAAACAAAACAAACAAAAAAAAAAAACAAAAAACCAACCCTCAACCCCAAACAAACAAACAAAATACCCAAAACAAAACAATCCAAAACCAAACAAAGCAAGCCAAAAAACATTCCATAATTCTGTTTTGAATATAATATACTGGTTTTTTACTGTAGCAATGCACATAGTTTATACTGTGAATTCCTTAAGGGACAGTACTTGGTAAAGTCTGTAGCGGAGAAATGAGATGAGATAAATTAGTCCCTATGGAATATTCCTTTAGTGTTTAGTTCCCAAATTAAGCTAGTTTGCTTTAAGAGATGTGTATGCATAAGAAATGAGAAGAAAATTTTAGAAATCAACCATTTGGAAACACCTGCTTCTAGTGCCCTAAACAGAACAATTGCACAGCAGACAAGAAAAGTTTTAATACATTTTTCCTTACCTTTATAGTTTTTTATTGTCTGCAATACATGCCTTGAACTACTTATGCATAACTTCTAAAGGAAACAGATAATTTACCTGTGATAAAGATTGTAGTGCAAATAACTGAAACATGGGTGTTTTTTACTACTCATATTAACATGATTCCTCCTTATATTCCTAAAATGCTTTGCAAACTCAACTAGTGCCACTGAAGCCATATGGTTGCAGATGGCTCTTGCAGTGGCACTTTGGCTGCAACTTTCCCAACAAGGTGAATGGCTGCAGTAGCTTCAGAACAAGCATTTTAGTTACATGTGGAGAAAACTAAATCTGTAGTGCAATTCAAAGGTACAGTCATAGCTGGATAAGTTGGTTTACTCTTGACAGCCTACAAAATTTGTGATTTTTCCAGTGGTTTTGTTTGACTATGAATAACGAAACAGTCACAAGGAAACTGGAAAGCTCTATAAGGGAAGAGCATCAATCTACAGGAGACAAATGCTGGAAAGAAAGTTGATGCTCTTGGCATGTGGAATCAGTTTATGTCACTACTGTGAAGGAAAAGATCTTCCTTTTATCTTTCCCACATCATGACTTGCCATTATGAAGAAAGATGCCTTGGCAATTCTTAATGTAGGCACAAGATGCATTTTATGCTGTGCTTCCCACCTCTCTCTGTGATACTTGTGTCCAGCAGCCACAGGTAACTGTCAACTCTTTGTGTTAAAATGGTCAGTGGTGCTCTTGCTTGTTTTGTACTAGTTCTTAGTCTGTTGTTCTAGGTCATTTACAAATTCCAGGGAATAAATTTGTTTTATTTTGTTCACATTAGAAAATGTCTTAATAGCCATAAAGAGTTATAACATTACTAGTTTAATTAAAGTTTAAATTCAGCCACATCTGTTATAGAAAAACTTACTGTCCTTGAGATGTAAAAGAAACTGGTCACGTTTTAATGAGTCTTAGTGAGCTGTCACATCTATTTCCATCTCCAGCTACCCTCAGTCATTTTTCTTTTTATTCATTCTCATCACTCATATTTCACATTTACACACAACTGAATTGTTTTCTGTATCATTTGGCTTTTAAACTTAGTATATTCTTTCTTTAATCTTTGACCTATTAATTTTCTATTAGTTGTTAATTCTCTAAAAGAGCTTCCATGAAGATTAAGCAGCTACAGATAGTGTTCTTTTCAGGTTTACATAATTTTCTTTCTGTCATCAACACAGAATATTGGTGCTAACCCCCTTTGTTAACCAGATTTGATACGTGTTATTGTTTTTTGTTTTATCTGGTTTTCCCTTCACGAGTAACTGTTTTGTCTCATCATTTTCACATTTGCAATGACATAGCATTTGAGAAATCCATAAATCAGGCAGTACTTAGTGCTAAATCTTCAGCAGTGATGTTTATTTACTGCTAGGTGTCTTCAAGCCTTGTGATTTTCCTGGTTAAATTTTCATTTCTATACAGTTGATTAAACTGTAGCATCTAGTTGCTGCTAAAGCTACCACTTCAATAATTCCTTCTTGAGATTATTCACACCAGTATTGTATTTATTTGTTTAGTTACTTTCTTCAAATTGTATTGGTTTAGGCATCATTGCCATGGAAAATACAATTATTGACAGCATACAACCTGTTTCATCTATTCCCAGTCTCAGCCATTTTGTAAATTCTTGACCTGCTGTCAGTCTTGTGAAGATTGTGATCTAATGGTGTTGCACCAGCTGCTGCATTCTACTGGATTTCTTTCCACCCCTTTATGTGCGTCCCTCCTTATGGAGATGACAAGCTAGGCCAACAGTTCAGCCCCATCTCTCTCTTCTCCAGTGAACTGAGAAATCAATTTTTTCTGTTCCAGGACAGCAGAAGTATCTTGGCTTCCCAAGCAGCAGTGGACATTGCTGCCTGGGTACTAAGCATTTGTCCAGCACACAAGGTGTTTCTGAGTTAAAAAACTCTCCATTTTGCCTCTGAATTAAAACATGTTAAATTGCTCAAAAACACATTATCCAACTCTTTTCATTTTAACTTTTTTTCTCCCTTGATGTATTCCTTGTGTCTAGTATAGGATTTAAAGGTTTTATTAGATTAAAAAAAAAAAAAGAAAGAAATATAAAAAAAATAGTTTTCCATTTAATCAGGCCTGTTCCTTGAAGACCTTAATCCTATTCTTACTGGAGTGCATCCCAGAAAACGGGAAGACAGATGCAAACACAGGCATGTCTGTATGTTTTAAAAATGTTTTAGATATTCATTAAAATTTCTAAATTTAAGTTTTTAGGAGATGAAACAGGCAATTACTGTACCTCAGAAACCTGAAAATCAAATGGAAAAAAATGTACAGCACGAAGACTACTGAATATTTGTCAAAAGATAAAGTCTCAAATTCTAAAAAAGACAGAAAATGAAAGTAGGGAGGCTGGAGATTTTAGCATTGTAATTCAGGTTAGATCACATCTTATCAGAGCTCACCCCATGATGAAAGGGTTCTCACATGTGCATGCATACACATGCACATTCTTACCTTCCAGTCATACAGGTAGAGGATCTGCTCCAAAGCAATGATAGATAGCAAAATCAAATGTCTATTTTGGATTTTGCAACAACCAAAGAAGCATTTTGTCATGCTGAAGAACCAAATTCCCCTTCAGTGTCTGTTCTCCTGGGGCACGAGGGGACATCAAGCAGCTGTACTCTGAAGCACTTTTGCATGTCTCTTGTGTATGGCTTATCCTGTGCTCAGCAAATGTGTCAGTTACACAGTGCTAGGAGACCTCTGTTGCCTTGGAGTGAGGAGGAGGAGTTGGATTGAAGTCTGCAGCATACTTTCTCTCTAAAAAAAATACTCAATAGTCCTGCCATCATGATGTGTTGAAATTTAGTAGGTGTGACTTCTATATTTGTACTAATCTTTGACATTATTCTTCCTCTGTGTTACTGACTTGCCAGTTAAGTGTCTGTGTTCTTACCCCCTTGCTGTGCCCATTCTTTTGAAGGATTTAAAATGCTTCTGCAAAAATACAGTAGTCTTTCATCTTATTACTTCCCACAAAGGAAGTCTTCCAAGTTATTTCCCAGCCAAGCTTATTTCCTTATACATATTATAGCAGTTCACTGAACTTTGTCCTGCTGAGGACAAAGCTGGATTCTCAGGAGCATATGTTTGACTCCTTGAGAAGATCCATATGGTCCTATCTATATAAATTAGCTACGCAGTGAGCTAACTCCAAGGACTGTGCATCTCCACTTACTTACTCTCTTCCACATTGTAGTTTCCTGTGAGAGTATTTGACTTGCATTAAATGTATCAGCTTGATGCATATTTTCGTTAGTTTTAGATTCTGCAGTCTTTCCATACTTCACATTGGAGATCTAGTGGGCCAGTTTCTATAAACATGCTTCTTTGCTGTCTTCATTTTTAATCTCCCTTTTAATTGTTGTTTAACCATGCAAAATTTCGACACAGAAAAAAAGCTAAGAGCCATGAGTTTTCATTGTAAAAGCAAACAGATTACAGCCATGATTCTTTTACTTTTGTTCAATTTAGAGACAGGATAAATGCATCTATCTGAATTGAATTCTGCTAAGATAAAGCAAAGAGTTGTTGTCCTGGTAAAATCACTTGGGTTAATTGTTTCTTCTGCAGAATGTAGATAAGTACAAGGCACAGAAGCAAGTAGGAAATATCTGTCAGATGGAGCAGAGTGACATAGAGAACCAAAAATAAATAATGTATGATTATGTATATGTAGTGAGTGAAGCTGTGGGCAAGTCACAAAAACCATGTGTACGGCTGACAGTTAAGGTATCTACCAAGTACCAAAAATGTATTATTTTGGCTTCTTAAAAGCACAAATATTACAATCTTTTCCTGTTTTTCAGTTCTGAAGTCTCCATAGGAAAATTGAAATTATTGTGAAGGAAATAAAAAGTATAATACTTTTCAGTCTGCCTTTATGTGATGTAAATTATCATGCTGTCTAGCACAAAATTCTAAATGAAATATCTGATATTTCTTAGAGACTTGTCCAAATGCAGCATCTTTCTTTATCATTTGTAGGTCTGTGAAGCCTTAGTTCCAAACATGTCATGAAAATTTAAACTCAGAGTGCAAATAACTGAGAAATCTTGAGCCTTTAACTACCTTTAAAATGAAAGCGGCGGCTATAAACAGATGTGTTCCCGCTGACTGAGCAAGAGCACTTGGTGAAGATACTGTGGGTCTGCTCTTCATTACCATCTGTCAGCAGGGAGTTACTGCCCTCACATGCAAAGTAACTGAAGGGGATTTAATTTGTTTTGAAATGAATTATAAGTATTCGGCAGCAATGTTATCATATCCTAGCCAGTGAAGGGGCTGGGGGCAGGGCTGTAGCCTCTCATTAGAGGCAGTAATTGACAGAAACCATGTGCTTTCCCACCATACCAGTGTGTAACAGTGCCTGCTCTGGAGGGCAGAGAGCAGCTTCCTCGAGCACTTACACAAAACTTACAGAACTTGGTCCTCTTTATATCACAGTGCTCATATGTAAGTGGATAGTAAGTTTCTTAAGCTTTGTTGTCCAATTCATTCAGTGTATATTTTCATTAAGAGTGTTATAGTGTCAAGCATTTCAGAGAGGTTCAATAGTGCAGGGATAAATTTCATGCAGGTTAAATCTTAAAATGTGTTATGTGGGTACTGAGCTAAGTAAGAGAATTTTAGATGGAATCTGGATTTCCTATCTTCCTCACTAAAAAGAACATATTAAGGTTTTAAATCCATTAAATACAGCTACTGATTGTTTTCCAACTCTTGGGCAAGGAGAGTAATAAATTACTTTTGTAGGCAATAATGTGAAAAGTAAACTTTTGATACTGTACAAGGATTTCATATCTTTATAGAGTAATAGAATATAATTGAATAACCTTAAATAGTTTTATTGTATCTGAAATGGTTATATTTATTGTAAACTACATGTGATTTTTCCTTGAATCTTACTTTTTACTTCATTTATATTAGCTCCATTTTACTTCAGTTATTAAATGTAGCCTGACTACATTTAACCACTAAAGTAAATGCACAAAAAATTAACATAGCCAATATAATTTTCACAAAGTTGAGTGACATCTATACAATATTGTCATTTTTTAGAGCATATGCCAGATCTTCCATAAAAAAGTAGATTTTACAGCTGCTTCTGACAGCTAAAATTTATTGCCATATACTTCAAACCTATGTTTTAAACATTGTGTGCTTAATGAGCAGGATTCAAATATAGGAATTATGTTTGATTTCCACTCATATGCTTTGAACTTAAAAAGATTAGACATATTAAGGGAAAAAACAGAAAGGTTTGCCTGTCAGACTTTTCCTTTTTTAAAGTTCAATTACATACTTAATTTATATGGCAGACAAAGAGAAGACAGCTTCTGACAACTGTCCAATGAAATCTCCAAGGAAATGGGGAATAATATCTCACATTTTCTACATATTCTTATTATACCAAGAAGTCTCACAATTCCTTTGTTTCCTCTGAAGACTGACAACTTTCCCAAAGCAGAGCTTGCCACATCCATTGCCTGCATTACCCTCGGTTCAAGTGTCTCTTGTGATGCAGCTAGTTCCGCAAATACTTGAGCTATTTTGCCACTCCACATGAGAAAAAAATCATCCATATAATAAGAGAGTAAGCATTAAATTGCCCCCTCTTCACCTACTGTGCCTTGTTTGCCTTCTTCATGATCTTCCAATACCTAAAGGTGGCCTACAAGAAAGCAGGGGAGGGACTGCTTAAAAGGTCATGTAGTGATAGGACAAGGGGTAATGGCTTTAAACTGAAAGAGGGTAGATTTAGATTAGAAATTAAGAAGAAACTCTTTACTGTAGGGGTGGTGGGACACTGAAATGGGTTGCTTAGAGAAGTTGTGGATATCCCATTCCTGGAAGTGTTCAAGGCCAGGCTGGATGGAGCTTTGAGTGACCTGATCTAGTGGGAGGTGTTCCTGCCCATGGCAGGGGGTTGGAATTAGATGGTCTTTAAGGTCCCTTCCAACCCAAACCATTCTACAATTCTGTGATCTTATCAGTCTAATAAAAGGAAAAAACTATAATTAACATTTGTGTGTTTTAAGATATGTTTCAATACCAATGAAAAAAGTTGTGAATATGGACACATACATTTTTACATCAGTAGCTATATTTGCTAAGGATGCGCAGACTTTGGTAGGCTGTTTAATGCCATCATATTGACAGCTAGGGCAATGCAACCATCAAGTGAAGACTAATAATGCAAGAATTGGACATATCAGTTGGTTTGCTTCTGTTTCTCTAAGCGGTTTATCTGTCAGGATGAAGTCAGATTTTTTCCCAGATTGACTTTTTTCCCAAAATGAATTCACTGAAGCTGCTGAATCTCTCTTGCTTCTGTTCTTTACCTGACCTTCTAGGATATCAGTTAGCCTACAGACTGCAATAAATTCCTTTTTCGTCTTGGCACATTTCTTGTCCTGAGTGATTTGTTTAGTCTTTGCTTACTGAATCATGACTATGGATTATTTGTTCCATTTTTCTCCTTATTGAATCCCTTTCCATGATTTATTTTATTTTATTTTACCTTACTTTATTTTTCTTGTCTGGTATTAGCTGCAATCAGTTCTGTTTTGCACATCAGTTCTGTAATATCCTTTTCTTTAGACCTTCAATCCTGAGAATTAATTTGTTGTATATATTATGCTTAGGTGTCTTAGATTCTAAGGGAAACATAACATGAATTAACTGAGAACTATATAAATGTCAGTAAGGTTGCATTTAGACTTAAGTAAAGATGCTAACCAATAGGTTAGGAATGATCAAATAATCTATACGCATTTTGCTTGCTTCTTATTTTCTGATTTAAAAGTTGAACTTACTTGAAGTTGTAATTTATCTTATAATGTTGTATAGGCTTGGCAGCCTCTTGCATACTACATATTTGCCTTGAATCTCAAGTATTCATCAGATAAAGTTTTTATATTAGGAAATCTATGGCTACATAATTTAAGAATAAACAGACCATATAAAAAACAACAACAACAAAACCAACAATAACAACCCAAAAAACCACAAACAAACAAACAAAAAAATCACAACATCTCTGAATTAATTGCTTTTCTTATAAGTAGTGATGAGATGACCATTCATGTTTTTTTCCATGGCAATTGACCTCAGAAAATGAGATTATGGTAAAACAACAGAGAGTCATTATCAAGCAGCACTCTTTCTATAACCAGCCTAGCACAGTCACCAAATGGTGCCTACAGCCTACTGAGTAGTGAGTAGACATCAAACTTGCCTACCTCATGCCTACTCATTCTGCGTGTCTAGGTCCTCTTTTCCATCAGGGCCAAAATTTGTTTGCTTAAGTGCAATATTTAAGTGTTAGGCTGGGGGTTTGAGAGGAGCACAAACTCATGTAATACAGCAATAAATTGTTAAGAATGAAGATTGCTGTAAATATCTGTGAGCTTGTTGGTATGAGTTTTATCCTTCACTTTTATACTTCACACTTTATTATGTGAATGTACATGTTATTATGCAAATGAAATTGTATGGCAAATTAATGTGGGGAGATTAACTTTCACATTTTAATTTTCATGCAATAGATAAAAGTGGTAAAAAAAAATCAAATAATTAAACCAGTGATTATTCAATCTCAGTTGTTTTGTATGTATCTAGACATTTGCTAGAAAACTTTCTAATATTTTAACATTTAAGTAGAAAATAGGGCTTTAGATATATAGGTACTAAATAGCCCAGATTGCCTTTTGAATTCCTCTATGTACCTGGTTCCTGATTTGCCTTTCCAAGATGCTTTTTCTGTTCAGTACTGCAGAGCCTAATATAGGATTACAGGGGCAAAGAAGCATTTTGATATGCTTCATTTTTAACAAAGTTAAATCTTTTGGGGTTTGTTTTTGTTTTTTCTTTTGCTTAAAAGCTGTGTTATTGGAGAAAATGTTGTAAAACTCAGCACTTGTGGGTTATGACATCCAGCATGAAGTGTATTAAGACAAGTTGCTACAGAAAGAAGTTACAGGAATGGAGTTAAAACTTAAAGGGCTAGCTAGAAAACCACTGTGTTTCACTTGGGAACAGATGACTTCATATCAACATCTGAACTGTATCACTAACATGAAACACCATATTAAGATTTTAATCATAGCCCAAAGCATTTCTAGTTGAGACATGTGTGTAACACTTCGTTCATAATTAGGAGACATGTTTGCAGAAGGAAATATCCCATAAACATCTCAAGGAGATGAGAGTTAAAAACTATACGGTTATACAAATATATTGGGTTTGTTCCAGTATGTTAGCTGTTGTGACCTGAAAATGTGGTATTAACAAGTATGAGGAAGACATATAAAAAGTAAGGTATTCCATTTCAATTAAATAAAAATACTGAAATACTAAAATAAGTTTTATTTTTAAGCAGTATTTTCCAATCCACCAAGGTGGAGGTTCCAAAAGTAAACTGATATACACTTTAACATTGCAAAGAATGTGACAGACAGCTAATGGATTCTACTGCATACTGAAACACAGAAAAGCTGCACCTTCATTAGAAAATCAGAAGCTGTATATGTCCTCCCATATCAGCGATTTTTAACTACTATTTCATCTTCAGTTTAGCTCTGCTTAATTGCATTTAGGACTTCATCTATGGCAATGCTATTGGCTGACCTCAACTACACATCTTTTAGAAAAAAAAAACACAAAAAACCAGTTAAAAAAATTGCAAATACTACTAGATACTAGCACCAACACCAGCAGGTGTGGTAAACAGATTACAGCCACAGGGAAGACTGTAAATGTCCCTAAGGAAATCTGTGTATAATACAGTTTCAGATATAACCACAGAGACAACAGCAATATGAAGTAAAGTCATAGGCAAATTTTCCCTGAAACAAAATTTGACTTGAAGGTTCAAAAAATGCAAATTTGATGGGGATCTTAAGGTTAAAATAATATATAATATGCACATACATGTATTCTATTACTCCTGGGACTACCTCTCCCCAAAGAGTTAAGGAATTATTTGAAAAGTGTTTAAAGAAAAATTCCTATTACTTGGGGATTTTTAACCCTGTTTGCTGCAAATCCCTGGAATCTATAAATCATGTACTGACTTTGATAAATGTGATTGAAGAGCTAAACTTAGAAAAGTTCTGAAGTAAACAAGCCTACATTTATGATAGGTTTTCTTGTATCTTGATTACTGTTTTGCATGTCATTAATTTGCATTTCATTTAGTTTTGTGTTTAAAAGCATCCTCTACTTCCATTTTATCACCAGCTCCAGTCATAACTGCAGTTGCTGGTTATACTGAGCAAATTTCATTACTATGTGACAAGTTCTAATGTGAAATGTTTTCCTGTATATTTATCAGCTTTTTAGCTATAGCAGTGATGTTCTTTTTTTATTATTATTTATTGCTGTGTTTTGCTGAATGTTGACTGTAAAATTGCAGTCCTTGAGTATCAATAGTTTGCTTTCATGACACAATGTTGATATTCAATGTGTCTTTGTAAGACGTTGCTGGTGCAAGTTCATTAAAAATCATTCTGAAATTAAGCATTTTAAGACACAAAACTGAACTCTTGCTGAACTATCATTTGGAGATATTCACCAACCCAAACCTATAGGATCTTTGATATTTTTTGAAATTTAAACCTCACAATGATAGTTTCAGTAGGTATAGAGAGCTTGCATTTATAATTGGAAAATTACTGTGTGTTTTGTGAAGAGAAACCCCATGATTTTCATAGTTGCCTTTGATGGTAAGCACAAAAGAAAAGCTGGCTTTAAGTGACAGCCATATTCAGTACTTTCAGAGATGACTGAAAAGCAAATTAGACAGCTCTGAATTTTGTTGTTTCTATATAATATCTTTAAGTATTCCTAAACTAAATGTATACCAACCTACCCACCTGAATGATCTTCAGTTTCATGTGTTTGGCGTTTTCATGTGAACAGTGTTTAGAAATCAGCCAAAAAAAAAAAAGACAAGGAATATTTAAGCAATGACAGGGCATATGGTCTGTTCGTGACAAAGGAAAGCATATTTGTCAAGCCGATGCTGTACTAATGTGCAGCAGTAACAACTCAAAGCAAAGGGCTTGTCACGGAGTTTAAAGGCATTGTTTGTTTGAAGAAGAATATTTTTTGAAAGTTTTCTTTGAGGTCATAGCAAGTTTCTTGATCAGTTACAGATAATATATTTCAAAACAAGAAACTAGAAGAATGACGCTTAGAACATCAAATAGCTGGATGTTAGAGAACAAGTCTATTTGCTTAACTTCTTCAGTTCTCAGACATCAGGAGCATATAAAAATGACCTATTTAAGACTTTAGTTTTCTAGTGATGTATTTTCTTTGAAGTCTATCTGCTACTTCTTTCTTTACATGGGATTCTTTTTCTTCAGGACTGTCCTTGATAAAAGAAAACAGATGTCTCCTTTGACACTGTTGAATATCCAGAACATTGCCCTCTTTTTTACTGGAATTAGTGTCTGTTTCCAGTCCATGTTTTTTTTTCCTGCTCAGACTTTTCTAGCTTCTGTACCCTTTTCTCACTAAAACAGAACTTAATAAGGTCACTAACAATTTCCTGTCATCCAACTCTAAGAATGCTTTCAATGTTCACATTCTTCTAGGTCATTCCACCACTTTCACTAAACCATCTTCCCACTGTCCTTTCTTGTCTTCCCTTGGCTTGTTGTCAGGCTTTGCCCTGTAATAATTTACACTTGTTTTTTCTGCATTTTCCCCTTGAATTCTAATGATCCTGTTGCAGTGCCAGTCCTCTCACTGGTGATGCTGCCTCCAGCCCATCACCCTCTTTACCCTACTTTCTCTTAGAACTACTTTTAGTCTTCAGTCCATGGGCATATCCTAATAGCACCTCTCCCTGCAGAGTTTCGTTTCATTTAGTTGCATGGATAACTTCTAAACGCAACTTGCTAGTTACTGATTTACTTCCTGTTTTCTTTATAGCATTCCACATTAAATAGTTATTAAGACCCAAGCTCAGAAAGAGCAAAATAGCTGTTTTCTTTCAAATCTCAGTGTCTGTCCATTCCCACTATTTTACACATTGCTTTGTTGCCTTCATTAACTATTTTTTCAGTCTCTCACGTGCACTTTCTGCCTACTTACACATTTAATGTTGCTTATCCTTGAAATATTTTATCTCCTTTTCCTGCACCAAACAAGTATATTTTTTTCTTTCCAATTTCTGCTTGAAATTATCATCTTCTTCTGAGAGATTTTTACTTAGTACTCAGTCACTCTGATTACCAGTAATCTAACTCAGAATCAGACATAACTTGCTCATTAAAAGATGCTGTGTTTATGGTATTACCAATACTCATAAAATGAATCATAATACCCGAGAGTATTTTGTTGCATGAATGATTAAATATATGAGAAGAACTAAGAAATTGCTTATAGCACTGTCTCTCTCTCCATGACCTAACGTCAGAATGTATTTTGGAGCATCCTTATTGCTTGGCTATGTACCACAGCATTAGTTTTACTGCGCTTCTGCACAAAAGGCAGATACTTTTCACATTCAACCTGTTCAAGTGGATTAGCAGAGATTTTTAAAGAATAACAAAAACAGTCCATTCTTATCCAGGTGTCTGACCTGTCTTGAAGATGACTAAGGTGATCTAGATCCCGCAGAAGTCCCCATGCCAGCAGCCTCCATTATGATAAACTCCCTCAAATTCTTTGTCCATCAGTGCTGGCAGGGGCTGACATTGCTAGAAATACCACTTCTTTGTATGGGGAACCTGGAGATTGGACCATAAAAAGCTAATTGTCTTGGTAATGAAGTTTAATAATTTTCTGGGAGAGAGTTATCTCAAATTCTTTTCTCTAGTTCAAATAAATTCCATTGATTCCAGAAAGCCTAAATCTCTGTAGCCCTACAATATTGGGAAGCTACCTAACATCAGTTTGTTAACACACATCAGCTCCATATTTGTTAAATACTGTTTGCTACCGGATCCCTCTGAATTCCAACTAATTGCTAAAGTTTTTCCTGATGAATGGAAGAAAGTCTCTCTGCCCCTTCTTCTAAGATAATATGTCATTGGGCAAAGTACTACAAAAATATGAGTTAGTCCTGAGCTCATTGACTCTAAAGAGTAAGAGGCTGCCTCATGGCTGTCCCTCACAGTAGGTACAGCTGCATTCAGCAGTAGTACATAAACATACTAGTATTCTCTGCAAAAAAATAGAATCAGTTGTTGACATTTGCATTTTCAACATAAAACTCTGCTCTGAACACCCCTTTGATATGATCAGTGGGTGCTCACAGAAGAAGGTCTTCGATGAGAGTGCTATTCAGTGGTCATCCAGTTACTCCTGCATTTACCAAGCAGCAAGAGGAAAACAATTTCTGAGTAAATGCATCACTAGCAAAAACACACTTAAGATCAGACTTGGCAGACACAACCATTCTGTAAAAATCTCTATTTTTTACTGTATTTCTCTTTTGTACAATGCAATAGGATCCCAGCCATCTTGAGCACAGATCTGTGTGCGAGTATAGTAGCTTTCACAATAGCCAACAGGTCAAGGGCAAAATTGGCTAGGCCATGTTA
This sequence comes from Actenoides lindsayi, assembly GCA_025331215.1. Taxonomy (NCBI): domain Eukaryota; kingdom Metazoa; phylum Chordata; class Aves; order Coraciiformes; family Alcedinidae; genus Actenoides; species Actenoides lindsayi. Next base: position 15,988 of record WTSP01010877.1, read on the forward strand.
AACCAGCACTAAAGCATATCGATAGACTGAGAATAGATTTCATACTAATGCTGCTGAAAGTTTCGCTGGTTGTTAAACCAAAGCCTTTCATGAATGAGAATTTAGGAAAATATTTTACCAGCTATTCCTCCTCATGCCAGTTGCATTTCCAGTGATTTCACAATCAAATAGTGCCATAGCATTAAAAAAACCCATTAAGTTCTTCAGCAGCTCAGCTCTTCACCAGAGGAGGCAAGTTTCCTTTCTGTTAATACAGTCTGCAATACAATGGATCTCTAAATTAAGTTCTCTAAGCAGTTCTACAATGGAGATATTTAATAATAACAATTAGTCTGAATAATGTGCTCTCGACAGCTGCCTGCGATGTTTTTCATTGCAGTCAGTGCTACTGAAATGCCTTTAGCAATGTAGCACCTACTTTATATGCTCAGACATTTCCCCAAAATTAGAAATGGTAGCAGCAACTTTTTCCCCATTGCATGAGAAATGTACACTCCTGATCTGCAAGGGCCAGGTGCATTACAAAAGAGATTACCACGGCTGTCTGTGCTGTTTTTTCTAAGCATCACCTACTTGGCCCAGAACTTGGCAATTAACAAGCCACAGCAATGCCCCACCAACCCAAACCAGAATCATATCCTAGCACTCACGCAATTTCTCATCCTCAACTTGTATTATTTAATTCTTTAAAAACGCAAACTGTATTTTCCAAGTCCTAACTGTTTTTTCTGAGAAGGTATTTATCTGAAAAATATTTTCTTTTTCCCAGCAGTGTTGTCATTTGCATTTCCCCATTGCTGGAATTGTTGCTTATTTAGCAAGGGTCAATCACAGTTCTATGCTCTGTGGTACCTTTTCCTGTACTGTCAGCCTTATCAGTCAGTTCTTTATTCCATCTTGGTATTAAAAGGAGAGCCTGCTTTCAACTCCAAGTCAAGCTATGGTTGTATTATTGTAAAGCTTCCTTTGGAAAAAAAAAAAAATGAACAAAATCCTCATCAGTGGTAATTAATTTTGACAGTGTGGGCTTTGTAGCAATTCACAAACCTGTACTTTGTGCATCAGCATTCCTTATTATTCTAATTAAAGTGGAACATTGTGCCCTCGCCAGTCATTAATGGGTTTTCATTTTGTAAATGACATTTGCAAAAGTTAAAGCGGGCAGTTCATATGAAGTCCACAGGCAAGAGCGTTAAAATTAGCATCACCATAGCAACAGTCTTCCATCATTAGTATTCAGAGCAGCAGCAAATGTTTTGTTGTGCTTTTGTTTCCAAAAAAAAGATTTTTCTTTACATGTCATTCATAAATATAAAAGGCTTGAGCCCATATATTTAAGGTAAAATTATTACATTAATTTGGCTGTCACTGTTCTAGAATTGCCCAGTTTTTTGAGGTATTTGTTTTTCAGGACAGAGGCTGATTTTCACAGTCTCTACAGCTGTGTATGTCTAACCTCCTGAGTGAAATTTATTCATTTCCAGCCTGCTGCTGAACAATACAGTTTTATTTGAAGTCTGTCACTTCTACTCAAGAATCTGTACCAAGTAACGGATTCTGCTGAGAATCTGTAAAAGATGGATGCATGGTGAAACATGGTGAATCCCCCTTTAAGTGAAGTGTGCATCTCATCAATGCTGGTTTGGGTGTTCAAATGATGCTATTAATATATTCTTTCCCTCCCCACTACCACCAACCCCCCCACACACCCCACCCTCCAAGGAACTGAAATGCGTGTGCTTGCACCTTCTGCAGGGAAACAATATTAAAATATCACCTTGTCTTGCACAGTTTAGAATTGGAGAGAGAAAAAAAGGGTGCTTCCTCCTAAGGGAAACCAAGGTAGATTATGAGTATATTCAATGTCCTTTACTGAAAGAGGTGATGCTGGCTGTGGGTTTTTTTCTGAAAGTTTAAAGAGGACATAATTGCCTGGAAGCATGTTTCACTAATACTTTGCAGTTCAAGAAACAGTTTAGCACCACATCTCCTAAATGCACCCTGAGGCTTACGTCTTGTTCAACCAAAAACATACAATCAATACAGAAGAAACAATAGTTGTCTTCTAGAAACAGATATATTTTGTGTCAGTGGCGAGGGGATAAGAAAAGAAAAGCAAGGGAAAAGATGTTAAGGAAAGTAGATGGTAAGCGGGATGAGGTCAGTAGAAGGACAACTGTTTTAATTTGATGTATCCTGGCTTGTTCAGTAACAAGTATAGATCAGAAATAACTAAATGTTCTTCAGAATTATGTGTCTGGGTTTTAATTTGGCACAGGAAGGTTCCTTCTTTCCTCTTCATCTTCTTAAAATACTTAATTTGCAGATTTTTGCAGAGTCTTTAACAAGTAAACACACTTTAGTGCAATGTAAAAACTGGTGATACAATCCATTCCATTAAAGATATTCCTGTATTTCAATAAATAGGGAATATTTTCTTACAATAATTGCCTTGCCTTTGTAGTATTGATTAATTTTTCAGCTAGCAAGACCTGCAGAATTGGAAAGCCCTTAGAAATGGTGAATACTATGTATACCTGAGGAAAATTGCTCTCAGGTTAACTAAAACTGTCCGTGCTGCACTGGTATTTGGTCCTTGGCACTTGGAGGGATTTAACACAGAAGGGGATTGCTGTAACTCTGAGGTTCTGAAACATCTACATATATGTTTATTTGTTCAATGAGTTCTTTTCTTCTACAACAAAACATTTTGCCTAGGTCAAGTTAATTTTTCCCCTGTGCTCATTCATTCTACTGTTTTCCTTTTTTGCTGCTTGTCGGATGCTTTCTGGAAGACTCAGCATGTTAAAGCAGTTAATTTTCTCTTATTTAGACTTCCATCCATCACTGCAGTGGACATATGTACTGAACTGTAATATTTTGCAGAAGTTTGCCATTTGATCTTCATAGATAAACTCAGTGGTGGAGTGGAGCATCGTAAAAACTAAATAATTTTCACTGAATCTCGAACTCATTCTTCATTTAACTAAATGTTTTCATGCCCAGCACTCTGTCTAAGCAAGCTTCTTTGTAAATCTGAGTAAGTTCAATGCTAGTTTCTTTCAATGCTGAATCTTATAATCATCAAATAAGTAATTTTTTTTTTAAACCAACTTTAGAGATCTTTTTAGATTACTAACTCTTTTCAAGCATTAAACCATAACATCATTAGAAAGATTTACCTAAATTGCAAGAGGTTTATAGCTGTATTTATTGTAATAATGATGGTCAGAGAAGCCATTTCTGGAAAGGATCACTAACAGATTACTGTTTTCAGTTCTAGACTCCATTCATTCAGGGACAGACCCTTGAACAGTGTTGTGGCAAATGAGAGGAAATTGCCAGTTTCTTATTTATTCAAAATGGGTAAACGTTGTGTTTCCAAAAATATACATATGTATACTTTCTACTTATCCATGTCCTTCAAAAAGCTACTGAAGCTGTTCTTTATTAAAGGTATTTCTGAATTTGGTCTAGAAATACAGAAGGGTATACAACTCTGTGAGTATGGATTTCAGATATGTTATACTAGTTCCAGATTTCCCTTCTAAAGAGTGAACTTTAGGAAGAACTAAGCAAATGAAATATCCTCAACTTTCTGATTCATGTATTAATCTTCTTCAAAATCATACCCAGCTTCAACCTGTACAAACCCTGGAGAGTGGAAATGAGTGGCTTGCAGCTGTTTTCTTGAGTGTAACAGACTGCATATTTTGTAGCTGGAAATGTCAATGATTACAGGAATGAAGAATAAAAGACAGGAGTTAGAACTACTAAACCTAAACCACATTTTTATTTCTCCATATGTAACTTTTTACTGCAAGTAATTTGGAATAAAAGGCATCTTTAAATTTTACTTCAATGTTTAGAAGAAAATTTCTTCCAGACTTCTGCCAGTGAGAGCATTTTATCCACTAAGACCCAGTTACTGAAAAGCATATTTTATCTCTATACCTCAGTTTGTGTTAAGTATCATCTGAAAATCACAGGTTAAGAAACTGATTCCCAAAGGTCTCTTACTGATGATATCACCACCATTTCCAAATACTGTTTTGAACTTTGGACTTCTGAACTGAGTTATTTTGATATAAACTATCACAAAAAGCATAAATGAAAACCACCACAAGATTATCCTTCTGGGCATAGGTGCATTCACCTTATTTTTTTTTATTATTTAATGCCTGTTAATGGAAGTGCTTATTCTGTTAGTACTGCTGTAATATTACCAAACAAATTAAAACACTTAGCAGATGGTTCAATTGCAGGTGGTGTTCTATACATTCCTATTTGACCAGTGTTTTCTTCTACACAGTCCATGTTCATCTGCTTTTCCACTATTTTAGTTGTGCTATGGCAAAAAAAAGCAATGAAAACCTTACTAATACGGTCATTATACATAAGTGCTTGCTTTCATATGCTATTATTTCTTTTCCTGTTTCCAGTTTGAGAGAGGAATAAATACTTCATCACACTCTAAAAACCTTGAAATGAGCAGATGAACCTACAGAGAGAACCCCAAGTTATGGTTGGGGCAGCTTAGGCTCCCGTCAGACTTACTGTCAGAAGTTTGGAAATAAAAATTCAGTTCTGTTCTGAAAGCAGCTTGCATGGATTGAGACATGTGCTCATTCATTTCAAGATAGTTACTTCTTATTTTTAGCAGTGTAAAAGCAATCAGAATCAGGATCTCAGCATTCCCTCTCATGTATCATGTTTTTTCACATCAGTGCCTGAAGTACTGTGGAATATACATTAGCTGCTGGCAAAATGCACTTCTGTATCCGTACGGTTTTCTCTTGAGAAAACCAAGCGCAAAGGCCCCAGAGCTGGTTTGCTCTGAGGCATTTGATCACTATTCTTGAAATAAGGGGTAGAAAAGAGTCTGTCAGTGTGAATCCTTTATCAAACTTGTCTGTGTGGCGTCTTGCAATAGTCCTCTTTAGTTTGGATCAGTTCAGCCAATGTGACTCCTTTCGTCTGTGTGGGTGCCACCATTTGTTTTGGTCAATAGCATATATTTATAACACCCAGAGACCTCCGGAACAAGTCTCACTTGGTCCATGTGGCTTTTAAAATAATTACCAATTTTTTTCCTCAGCTTTATAAACACAAATTAAATTTCCACTGACTTTAAACAGAACTTTCTGACTATTACTTAGTCTTCCTTTTTTTTTTCCTGTTATGCCCAAGTTTATGCCCTACAAATAGTCATTTAAAGTCCTGAGAGCCCAGTGTTCCACTGACATCTCCAGACTCAAATTCTGCTCATCTGTTTTGCCAATTCTGCAGCAAGTTTCAAGGACACCAACAAAGATCGTCACTGCCTTGTCTTGTTGAATCTCGCAGATTTTGAGCTTTCCTCAATTCTCTCTTTATTAGACCTTCCCAATAGTTGTTAGACATTTACACTCACATGCTTTCCTTAAGTCACAGCTTTTCTCTTCTTTGTGGAGAAGTTAGGCAAAAGAGAGAACCAACCAAAAAAAATGTAGAAAACTGCCTGCTGCCCTGTTCTCTAGATTTTTAGTTCTCCTGGATAATTTGCTTACCACAATCTTTCCTCTCTGAGCTCAGCCTGCTGCAAGGCTCAGGACTCTCCAAAAACACAGCTCAAATATATTCTGATTTTATACTCTTCAGTTCTTTTTGCCAATATCTCAAAGAAGTCCATGATGTGCCTCAAGTATTTGCGTGCAATATTTTTTTGTTTGTTTCATAAATCTTTCTGAATTATACAGGATTTCCATTTTATATTTACTATGAAATTAACATAATTGCTGGTAAAGAATGAGTAAATCTCTTCAGCAAATAATAGATTGGGGTTTTTTTAATGCAACTGGGTTGTAAATGTAATGCATACTGAAAATGTTTAATACAGCTTCACCTAACACATTCCCATTGCAAGTGAGACCAAATAGATGGCAACCCCCAATCACTGCTGTGCTATCACTGAAAAGCTTTGATCTATCTAATGTATAATAAATAAGATTCTGCAATTTAATAATCTTGCTGCTTTCATATCACTTGTCTTGAAAAGTCTAATTTTAATTTTAAAAAAATCCTGTCTTTTTGTTTGGTTTGATTAGGGTTTTTTTATTTGTTTGGTCTTTTGTTTGTTTGTCTTTTTTTGTTTAGGTTATTTTTGATCATTTATGTATTTCAACATATCTACCAGTAGACAGATGACATATCAGCTATCCCTATCCACTTTTGTCCTATTGCTATGCCTGTAAAAGATGTAGTCATTCTGAATTTTTACTTTACGCTATGTAAGATACTGACCAGATGATCTTCTTGGGTTAAGATGTTGCCTGACAGAAAATACAGTTAGGCTTAAAGTTCCCCTTGTTTCTACATGTAGTCCTTACTCTAAAGCTGCATTATGCTTTTATGCTTCAGTAAATACTAAAAATCTATTTTACCAATGAAATAAACTTCAAGAGTTCCTTAAAAGCAGCAATATCAACCTTATATTATATGTATACAACAATCTAAGGTTGGTTGGTGTAGTATTTTTAGTAATTTATTACTCATATTATTATTCAAATTACCTGTACTTACTTGTGGTCAGTCTGACTGTTTCAAGGAAGGGAGGGTCAGACCAAACTGTATCTATAAAAAAGGCATTATTTAAATCAATAATATTTACAGAATATATAAGAATAATAGCATAGAATAGTGCTGCATTCCTTATGAATAGGTAATTCTTTCCCAACAATGTATTCACTGAAATCCAGTGCTAAATTTCTCACCAAATTATGTCATGTCAAACTTAGCACTTTATTAGATGTTGAGTTAGAAAAACTATAGAATAGACACTTAAATTGTTCTCTAAAGGGTATTGTAAATTATCCTTTTAATTGCAAATTACACAGAAAGACAAAGTGGAGAAAAATATAATTTTAGCATAACAACCTAAATCAAGAAAATAAGAACTGTCTTTTCCAGTGTTGAGGTCGGTGGCTGGAACCGATTTATATAAATTGTGCCCATCTAGGAACAAGCAAACCCATGAAATTAAAAATCCATCAAATTGTTTTAAGTGAGAGAATGAAATAGTCTGCCAATGTTAGAACAACCTGTGCTCACTAAGGCATGAAGCCAACATTTTGTTTGGAAGTAAAATTCATCACAGTATGTAGTATGAAATGCACTAAATGGGTTAGAACGTTGTCATTGAACACTATGCTTTTGTAGTTTACAAACACGGCAAGATGCTGCAGCGTACGTGAATACAGAGCCCAAAAGAGCAGATGAGTATTCTTCTAAGTCCTAACTTTTACCAGTTTCTTGCAGAAATTTGTACCCAACCAATTCCTTTTTACCTAATGCAACTTTAAGAAAAAAATGCCATGAGATCAGCTGTCCTGCTGTTATTCATTGGAAGTGCTTCTTCAATTAAATAACTCAAAAATTGTGCCAGCTCACAAAGTTTTTGAATGGAAATAATAGTTTTTCTTAGAAAATTTCACTGCTGCAAACTTTGAAAATTGCATGTAGAGCATTAAGCAATCCTTAAAATACATTATGATATGGGTGCTCTTTAGTAATAGTAACTTGGTTTTGTCAAATGAGTTGCTTTCTGGACAGAAAATCCAATACTTAAAAATAATTACTTTGATTACCAGATGATTTCTTTGGCAGGCTCATCAAGAAATCTTGAGGATCTAGCATAGCAAAGCACTTGTGATGACATTCTAATGCACACCACTTAAATCACAGGGGTTTGAGGTATGTAGAGCTCTTCTGGTTCCCCCAGTGCAAGGAGATGTTTTCTCAATTTAATGTCATGGATTTATTCTACAGGGACGGGCCCAACTAGTTTCAAAAAGATACCACAGTTGTTGTAGCAGTTGGGCTGCAACAAATTCCACAGTAGGTCAGACAATTTGAAAGAAAAACAAAAGTATTTTTTTAATAATAAAAATAATAAAAAGAAGTAAATAAAATCTTGCTTTAGGTCCACAAGAGCACTTGGTGGGAAGTAGAGGAGTACCATGGTCAGTCTGCTGTAGAGCAGTCCACCTCTCAGCAATAAGAACAAGAGTCACTGTGTGAAATTTGGACAAAGAGACAACTATTATTCTCAGGGCAGACACACATAGCAGGATAGGTGTAAGATAATGTGCCACTAGAAAATCCAAAGAAACAAAATATTTTCACACTTGGAGACCTGATCTCTCTTATTTCATAGACTAAATCATAGACTAAATTCAATTAAATGGCAGCATAGGCACAGTCCCACTGGCCTTGTTTTCTCCAAATTACTAGCAAGTTTCATGTACGACGTTGACATGGATATAACTAGCAAAACTAGTCACTTTCTTCATTTTTGACCCAGCAGAGTGCACTGTGATCACAGAATAATCAATTTCCATACATAATCCTTTTTAGAATGTAAAAATAAATGCTAGCCGCAGTGGACCATAATGTTTACTATTAACATAATGTTTATTATTAACATTATCAGAAAAAGATAATAATATGGCATAAAGTAAAAAGAAAAAAAAAATTTGTTTTGGTAATTTAAGACTTTTAGTGACAATACTTTACTCACAAACAAGAAATACGTTTCTACTCTTTGAGTCCTAAATTGTAATTCTTAGAATAAAGCCGAATGAATGCTCAATGGGGCAAGCTGCTAAAAATAAAACTCTCCAAAGGTTTTAGTTCAGTATTAAACACACTGATTTGATAAAACCAGCGGATTAGATGGGGTCTAATCCTTCACTCACTGCTTCGGCTCTATTTGGCAAAATTCTTAGGCTGACAGCTTCTGCAAATCTTTGCAAACTTATTTTTATCCTTAATAAATTATTTGCTCTGTTAGTTATCCTAAAACCAGAACAAATTGAGGGACATGGGTAGAAGGTTAACAATTTGAGAAATAATGACTAGATTTTTAAGAATGAGAATGAAGAGCAACTGCAGCAACAAAACTATGGAAAAGTAACAAGATATTAATTTCTGAATACTGATGAAAAACTATAATGTCCATAAGCAAAAAAAAGTTTCATTACTAAAGTACAAAAGTATTTAGACACCACATATCTTAACCCAGGTTTTATTTAAAATATAAGGTTGAAGGTTTGTTGATAATTTTTTTCCCCTTGGCTGATGCATATTAGCGTAAAGACATTAACTGAAGTGGTGATAATTGTTTGCAAAATAACATTTGGTTCTAAAGCTGGCAACGATGAGCCAAAGCTGTGGATAGTAATTGAAGGAAAATTATTTACCTTACGAGAAGAGGGATAATTTAAAACAACACCATATTTTCTTAATATGACAGACTGATTTTGTTATTTTAGGACTAGGGATGAATGCTCCAACAGTTACAATGTTTTCTGAGACAAGAGGTGTGAAATTAGATGATACTTCTTTCTAACTTTAGGGATTCTAAAACAATCATCTTCTGCACTGTACGTAATATGTCATCTATGTCTATTACATTTCTGCCAGCATAAAATTCCAAATTGTGGATACTATTAAATAAACAAATGGTTTGAATCCTGTGCATGCTCTGCATTTGTAGTGTGTGGTGTAGAAATATAGAAATCTTGGTTTAATTTAATAATTATTTTTTTTCTTGAGAGAAAGGTGACAAAAACTGTGTGATGTTTCCTATGACTGTTAATATGGAATTAGGTATTTTGAACTTTTAAAATAATCTGGCATTTTTTGTCATGGTGAGGGACATGACAAAGATGGGTAACTCCACTTAGTCCTAGAAATAAGAATTTTCTCTCTAAGTCTGGACTGTTTTAGAAAAAGCTGAAGATGTTGATATGGTAGAATTGTAGGTTGACATTTATGATAATGTGTTCAAAGGAGATAGATGTAGCATCAAGTGTCTAAAAACATTAATATGGACCATAGTCAGTGCTTAAATCCTTAATATTTTAGGGCTATGTGGATTGTTCAGGATCTAGATTGCACTTTTGAAAGCAATTTCTCAAAGATGAAAAAAATATTTCAAAATACAAATTTGGAAATTGTTAGATTAGTTCAGTGTGGAAAAATGTTTAGTATAGAAAAATTATTTTGGCAGATTTTGAGCTCCACACAATCACCATTTTTCTTGATTTAATCATGGCCTATGGTAGGTCCTAAAAGTCATCTGTGTACCTTTGGTCATAAATGTCAAGGCTCTTCAACTTGTGTAGACATCTCTGATTTTCATGGCAATTTTTTGATGGCGAATTTGTCTCTGTTGCTGGAATGGGAATGTTCATTTTACAGGTTGATTCTTTCACTAAGATTTCCATTTTCATGTTCATTTTAATAACAGAGATCAGAGAACTGAATTAAGTATGCTGGTAGAATTGCAAGGTATTTGAAGCCTTGATGGCATGTACCATGAAAGGTTCAGCTCAATTCAAATGTACGAAATACTGAAAGTATACCTAGACACTGAATTCTATTAAATGCATTTCCTTTAATAGACTTACATAACATTAATTTTAAACTGTGAAATATAGTTTAACAGCAATTTTTTTTCTATCAGTTGGCATCCACAGAATTCTTTTCTGAACTATCTGTCAGTGCTACTGTGTGTAGAAGGAGCTACACAAAGATACCTAAATGCAAAAGCTGAGAGGACTGCTTTGTTAGGAAGAACGATATTATGGTTAAGTAAATAGAAGGAGTAGAAGCTGTCTGGAATTATGTGAAGCATGTGCCAAAGCATAAATGCTTGAACTTGCCACAGGAGACTTGAATGAAATCCTTTTCTTACACTTAGCTAAGAAATAATTTTTATCTTACCTCAAAATTCTTTTGTATATCTCTTCATTGAAGTGCTAACATACATTTAGATTCAATTAGAATAAAACAATACCTGTGCCCTAGGACATGGCTCCATGGTAGCTGATACTGATTGATCTGTCTCTGGAAGCACTAGTTAATGTAGATATTTCTATGTCTGTGTTTCAAATGACAGTATCTATAAACACTAATTTTCACTCTGGCATGGACGAGTCTATTGCCACTTGCCATTACAGGGCACTGCCAGAGCTGTATGAACAATTGGCTCACTTCATAGCCAAATCAAAGTACTTTTTTTTGTAGTATATTATTTTGAATTGAATTCAGAAATGTCAGGTGAGAAACTTTTCCTTTTCAGAATATTTTTCTTCTTGTTACCCTTGTCAGCCTCAGCTGCACAACCCTAAACCTGAAGCTGCAGTTCTATGCAAATAAACCATGAGAAATGTCACCTGGATCAGATGAAGGAGTTAGCCTGGATGGAATTACTTGTAAGGCTAGTTAGGTGTAGCTGCTCCCTCCTCCCATTAACTTCTCTAGGCTGGTTCCTTCCCCAAGTGCAGTGCTGCACTTTCCTCTGATTTCTGGGGCCTCATGTAAGGCATCACGGAAGAGAGAGCAAAGCAATCATGCTATGCAGGAAGATTAAGCTTTGCTCATGTTACACCATGGTATTGGGAGAAGCTTTCTTGTTTTGAAACTAAATCAACACAAGTTTGATTTATCAGGGAGGGAGAACAATCCCTTTTTCATACCAGGGCTCTATGTGGCACAAACTAGGGAAAAATTAGGAGAGACCTCAAACTTGCCATACTTGCTGAGGTCAACAGCATTAACATGTTTGGGAAGATGATGGAAAAGCCCAGTGAGTACATAAAAATAGGCAGGGCCTCTTGTTAGAATTATATATTATAAAGTCATGTACATTATAATTGTTGAGAAAACAACACAGTTATTATGACAGGTTTAAAGTCTATTTTAAAGAAACAAAAATGAAGCACCGATTGCTAAAATACAGACAGCAAAAAATGAATGCATGAACTCAAAGGTGCAGAGTCTGCTTAGCTAGTGGTCTCATTGGGAACCTGACTGCACATAGCTGTCATAAAATGCAACAGATTTCATTGTCCTCTTCTTTTGCTAAGTGCAACCTTATCACTGGAACATCCCAGTATGTAGTCTCCTATCATGATCTAAGCAGCTTTTTTTTTTTGCAAAATGAGTATTTTTACTTCTAGAAAATATTTGCATAGGGACATTTCGAAAAAATGTCCTCAACAAAAGAAGAACTTTTCTGTTTGTATGATATTAGTTATTAAAAAAAAAATGCGATAGTGTAAAAAATACATATATTATAGAATGCAACTGAAAAGTAAGCTAGTAAAAAAGGAAGGCATGTTTCTCTTTTAACATCTGTGGAAGCCTTTGGAAGAGAAGGCTGCTTGTTAGGCACCAGGAATGTATGGTGATGGGCAGCTAGCATCAGTTTTTCTGGGCTCTGAGTGAAGTAGTACTGCAAGATGCAGAGTTTCTTGCTACCGAGATCAATAAATTGATAGAAAACAGTACAGAAGTTATTGATTTGGGAAGCTAGCTTTTGTCATTGTTACACATTGTTTTATGCATTGAAAGAAAAATTTTGATGTGAAGAGAAAGTCATTGAGCAAGAGAGTTTATTAAATTCTGCTTATTTTAATCCCTCAGGAGGCAAAACAGTCATTTTTATCAAACTGGGCAAGCAAAGAAGAGTAAGGAATGGAGTTTGCTTTCATTGTTTTAATTTGTCCATATTAGTCTGTATTTTTTCTCAACCTTACTTCCTGACATTATAACCATTCATTTTGCCAATACGATTCCTCAAACCAAGAATTTACAATGGTATAATTATTAGTTTACAAGTCTTATTTGTATGTTGTAAAGATAAGCAAGCAGTTTTGCTTGACATAAATTCTCTGCTGGTAGATTTTAAGTCTTTTTTTTTCTAGATTTTTTTGTTTTGTTAGGTTTCAAGAGCCTTACTTCATGGGGCTTTTAAATATTTCTAGTTATTTAGCATTTTGCCAGCATTTTGCTTCTTGCGCTTCCCATTTTTGGGACTACTCACACTCCAATTCCTCTCCATCTCTGAAAAGTAGGGGTTATACCTTTCTTAATTTTATTTCTTGTAGTTTGGTATGGAAGGGAGGAAAGAGGTGGGTTTTTTTAAGAGCTCATAGTTCTGGTGGAACCTGGAAGTGCTATCCACCACATGCCATGATGCATGTAATCTTACTTAACCTCAGTCTCACTCTGCTCCTCTTTTCAGGGTCAAACACCTGGCAGAAGAGGCTGAAGAAACACTCTGCTACTGCAGGGTGACTAAATTGTCACTATCAGCTTAAAAAATAAATGTAGCCTCTCCAAATTAGCCTTCCCAAAATTTCACAGGATGAAATCCATATATATATCTAATATATCCAAAATGACAGGCACCCTCTCATCCATCTTCTATCAACAGCATGTAATGCAGTGTGACATAGGGCACACACAGACTATTCCTGAGGCTCCATGATACTCATCTCATAGGGTGACTAAGACTTCAGTTTTAATCAGGTGTCTTTACTGCAGTAAAAGCAAGCACAGCCCAAAGGAATACAGAGGCTGTGCCATTGTGCATTCAAAAGGAACAGATGTACTCCTGTCACACGTGCTGTGCGCCAATACTTACCATACTGTGTATTAAATTGCTGCAAGCTCTGTAAAACTGCAGAATTAATTTTCCTTTTTTCCTTTTTTTTTTATTTACAAGAAAATAATAAAGGTTCCTCTTTCTACTCTCTCTATTCCAAGAACATCTCAGTGAAACATGTCAGGTTAATTCATGTGACCCCTCCACTTGTAAGTTACGTGGCTGTCTTACAGTGCGGAGAACGAGCCCTGTGTAAGAAGCAGCACCTGCTAATCTGCCTTCATACAGGACATAGGTTGAGTTTCCCTCTGGACAGAAAGAGGTGTGCTCCTTCCCCGACTCTTCCACGGTGTAAATAACTGATTATAAGCATACAGAACTATGAATGTTTTAGTAGGTCTTTAATTTACAAAGCAATATTGGAGAAAATGAATGCAGAATTCTATTTTCTTCATTTCATTTACAGTATTCTAATGTGCTTCCAGCGGTAACGTGCAAACGGTCAAAAAAACCACCCCAAAACAGCAGCATCCAAAACAGTATTCTCTTCTTGGCTCTTATGAGAGAGCTATTAACAAATACTGAAAAAATCCTGGAGGTGTCAGCCCTTGGAGCATATTTAAGGCAGATGATCCAGGAAAGTGTCAATGTGCCATACCAAGTCATTCTTTGTATTTATTTATACCAAGAACAAGAAAATAGACTCAAACAGCATAATGGATTAGCCAGCCTGATGCAGGGCACCACAATGTCATCTTACATGCAAGGCAAGCTCTTGCCAACCCACTACCCAGATAACTGAGAAACAGTAAAGCCACAATTACAACTCTTCACAGAACTATGAAAGCAAGACTTAGTTAACAGGAAAATATTGTATCTTCACTTTCAGTGTCAGTAACAGTAAAGAAATATATCTTCAGTATCTAACTCATAAAGTGCTAAACTTACAAGCAAACTTGGACACTTAATGTCTGCCCTACTGAGCAGTTTTAGGCAAGTCCCTACCCATTGCTGCATTTGAGTCTCCGTACCTGTCTGCAACCCCCTGCATAAAACTTACAAATATTTATACCCAAACATTATTGTTTAGCAATTGGTTATTCTATGTTCATATTATAATTTTTGGTGTATATACATCTGTGGCTCTTTAAAGAGACAACATTCTGAGAAGAACATAATAAAACTGAAAAATCAGATTTCTCAAAAGCACAGATGCCAGTAAATATTTGGACAGCAAGCAATGCAGTCAGAGTGCCTGCAAACCCTCTTCTTCTTTTCCTTTATTTTTTGGATTGTTTTGTCTTTGGGGATTTTTTTTGTTTGTTTTGGCTTGATTTTGTTTTTCTTTTTCCTTGAAAGAGTTTTGGGGTAATAAGACAGCATCTAATGATTATCCCTCATTTATTAGGGGGCTATGACTTCTCCTTAAGCACCTGGGAGTGTAAAGTGTTGAAGAGACAGATACCTTGATTGGATATAGTCCAGGACAAACCTAGAGTACAAAAGAAATAAACACTGTTCTCCTTCTGACTATGGTCTCTTGGGTAGGTGCACAAATTGACTGAAGAGCCCTTGGGTAAGAAAAGCACCACAAGGAATTAAAATTCTGCATACTGTGTAATCCTGTTTTATTTTCTACAGGAAGAAGACTGTCTTTTAACAAGTAAATAGCTTAAAATTAAGTATGGAATAAAGATTGGCTTCAGTTATAAATGCCAAAGACAGTAACCATTTACTCCGCAAACAAAATATATTTTTGTAATAAATTATGGGTAGTTAAAAGCAATTTGTATTAAGAGTGCCATTACTTGTGTAAATTATATAGCAAAAATACAATTTTGAGGTCAATCAA
The DNA here is from genome assembly GCA_025331215.1 of Actenoides lindsayi. NCBI lineage: Eukaryota > Metazoa > Chordata > Aves > Coraciiformes > Alcedinidae > Actenoides > Actenoides lindsayi. The sequence goes on from WTSP01010877.1 coordinate 31,275, forward strand.
AACAGCTAAAAGCTTTTGTGAACTTGGAGACAACAATCAGACCTACATAAAATAGATTTTTTTTTTTAAATATAAAATCAAATTATAAAGTCAATAGGCCTTAATCCTTCACATACTTGTTTTCCCTTGGACTTCTTGAGTAGGTAATAGTTTGATTTGGGAGATCAAAGGGTTAATTTGCTTTTCAACTGAGGAATGACTCAGAGTTCCCCTTTATTGTTAAAAAAAAAAAAAAAAAAAGTGTTGTGTGGGTGTAAGGTAGGGAAAAAAAGCCAAGAAAATGGATTCACTAATTGGGGTTTTCACCTGCTGTGAGTCTAATTGAATACAATGCTTTATTTGTAACTCAAGGAGAAAGAAGATTATGCAAAGTATGAGAAATTCAGACTGGTTTTTAAATTCTTATTACTTGGCACTATTGTATGGGAAAGAAGACCAACATGGTAACAGCAGCATCAAGCTTCTGTTAAGGCAGACCAGGAAGCTCCAGAAAAAAAGTAAAAACCAAAGGAATGTGTATCAAGAGAATTAGTACTAGATACTTCTTAAAGGAAAACAAACTATTTTTTTCTGTGAAATGGCAGGCTCCCAGCTACCCTGAGTCCCTTTGTATGACACAGCCAGCTGCTCTCTCCTTCTAATAGACCATGAGGTTCCTCCTAAGTAATACGCTAAACATCGTATTTTAAAGATGTAGAGAGATGTTTCCCTTCTTAAATTTTAGCTAAAGATGGGAAAAGGCGAGGTTGTTTATTTAATGTAATTGATGGCCTTCAGGCAGATCATTCACCTCAAAACTAAGATATCTGATACAGCAATTGATCTAATACCAGGTCCAGATGTAAATGGAAAATTCTCACAGAGTCTAATGTGTTTTACCATAGCGAGCTATGTTTTACACAAAAATGAATCCGCTTTTTCTTTCCATGTTGGGGTAGTGTTGTAGATCCAAGGTAACTGAAAACTGTGAATTAGGCCTTTTAAAACAAATTAAATTGTCTGGAACTGATGAGAATTTAACATTTAATTCCATTAAGTTTTCTATTTGCATTTGGGGGGTTGAGGGATTGAATGATGAGCATCTTACACTTTTAATGCTTCTAGAAAAAAAACACGCGGGCTTTCCTTGAACTGCTTGTTGAGTATTCCCTAAAATAAGATAACCCAGCTACCTGGAGACTTAAGGGGAGACCTAAGTATTCTGGTATTTAGAATAAAACCCAACCAGTTCAGTGCTTACTGATATCTGTGTAAAAGAAAGCAATCTATGGGATATTCCTGTGGTACAGTAAACTATGGGTGAGATGAATTTTCCCTGCTCCTCGGCCTGCGTCTTCCCAGTGTAAAAATAGGGAGGGGTTTTGTACATTTGAAAGGCACCCTTTTTGGGTGACTTTACCAAGAAAGAAGAGTTTGTAACGCTTGAAAAACTACTTAGCTGCGTGAAGGGCTTGGTTCTCCACGCAGCATTACTTTAATGTATGGAGGACAGAGATGTAAAACTTGCATGAGAGGAGACTGGCTGCACTGATTTGAAATGCTTGTGGCACTGAAAGGAGATAGTTAGCTTTTATTTGTGTACGGAATATTAAGTAGGAATTAATACAAAGAAACATTGCGACAGAAGCTCAGCATGAGCAGAACTATTCCTCTCAACTATTGGCTCTGACAATTCCAGGGGAGAAGCTTTGTCCTCCTCTGGGAAGCCAACTTCCCAGCGAGGCCAAGGCTAACCTTTAGAAGTGACATTACCTGATTTCACTCAGAAACAGACCACTCGGCATTTTTAGCGCCGAAATTTAACAGCTGCGAGGAGAAAACCCACGTTACGGCCCACTTCAAATCCGTCCCAGCTTCGGTGCATATTTTAGTTAAGTTTTCTTCCCAAGTGCACTGAAGTCGAACCGATTTGCCAGCTTCTGAGCTGCCGGCCTCTGAGCGCACCCATCCCCCGGCGGGACCAGGGGAACGCAAAATAAAAAAACCCCACCCCCCAAAAAAAGAAAAGTCTAGGGAATCCCCGAGGGCTCCCTCAAGCGCCGCCGGAACAGACGCGACTGCCCGGGGGGGATGGCAGGGAGAGAGGCGAGAGGTCCTCACACGCCCCGAGGCCAAGCCGATGGAAGGGAAACGAGAGGTGCTTGTGCCGCTCCCCGCGGAGCCGGCACGGCCGCCGAGGGAGGCTGAGCCTGGGCGGGGCCGGCGAGCACCTCCTCCTGCTGCTCCTCCTCCTCCTCCTTCTCCTTCCCTCCCGCCCTGCCGGCGGGGCGGCCGCAGTGGCGCTGGGCGGCCGAGCGATTCCTGTCTCCGCGGCGCTGCCGCCGCCGATCAGCCGGCGCCATGAGGGAGCAGCTCAAGGGGTGAGGGGGATGCGGGGGGCGGCAGGTGCAAGGCCGGGGCGGAACGGGAGCGGGCTGGGGGATCTCGGCTGTTGCGGCTCCCGCGCGGTATGGAGAGCAGCGTGGCCAGCCTCTGCACAGACCGCCCGCAGCGGGAACCGGCCTCACCTTTCATTTATTACCTCTAAAAAGGCCGGCTTGCAAACAGGTTTCTTCCGGGAACTTGAAGCGGCGTTTAATCCAACGCCTCTTCCCGCTCCCGGAGCCGTAGTTTCCTCGCTGGCCGTGCCCGGCCGGAGCAGGCAGGAGCAGGCGGTGCGGGGTGTACCTGTGCAGGTGCACGGTCGGGGCTGCCGGGGGGCACACGGAGGTCGGGCCGGGAAATCGCGGATGTGCAGGAGGTGTGGAGGGCTCCGGGAAGTGCCGAAAGGGCGGGCACTGGCTCTTGTCGTCGTTCTTCAGATGTTAAGGGGTAGTGCAGTGCTCTTACCTGTGTAGCACATGGCGTGTGTTGCAGCTTGGGTCGGGTGTGAACTTTAACAGAATTCCTGAAAACAACCGTGATTAGAGGTGTACTGCTTTCCCCATGCTTAGAAATAATCTTTCAAGTTAATAGGCAGAAGAAACTGGGAGGGGATGCCCTTCGGGCCGTTGCATTACAAGTGGCGTATTTGTTGTTGTTATACGGTACATTGTATTGTCTTTTAACAGCAGTTGTAAAACATCTTGCAGTCTGGAACACCAGCAGTGTCCCCAGCCCTCATCTTGAACTGGAGTTGGGCTGAGAAGTGTTTTTTGCAGGCATATGAGCCGAGGAAACCAGAAACGTGGTTATGTGTAGGATCTTTGACCTTTGAGCACTAAGGAATTGTTTGAGGCCATCACCATTTGAGCACGGATTTGACAAGACCCTGCAGTGAAATTGCTTTGGCAGAAGTGCTTTGAAAAGCAAATAGATCAGTGGAGAGGAACAGCTTGCGGGGCAGGCTCACCGAGCCATAGCTACTGAGCAGGAATCTTTGCCCGTGATAGAGTGTACAAAATAAATGTTTAACATCAAGGGGAGAAAAAAGAGGTACTGTTCAGTACTTGGCAGTTGATATTTGCCCTTCTTCTACTATTCATTTCCAGTATCGGCAAGAAACTTTAATGTGTATCAGTGCCTGCCTCAGCAGTCTGATAAATCTCGCAAAAGCCAGTAAAACACACTAAAGTCAAATTCCTTCTGAAAAGATGCTGATCCTTGTCTTAAACAGAAATAATCTCTGCACAGATCAGTATTCTCTAGATTACAGATGAAAACAGTAGTCCTTTGTAAAGCACAAAGGAGTGCCACCTTTTTACATTGCTAATACTTTCCGTAGCAGTAACTTGTTTTATCTAAGAAACTAATGAAACGCTGTAAAAAGACAAATATTAAGTCTTCCTTTCAATCACCGTCATCTACTGCTGAAAACATTTTTCTTTTGAATGGAGGTAGTGTCTATTCATACAAACAATTTCAATTGCGTTTAGGTTAGTTTAGTACAATCCAAACAACTTCATCATGCTTTTTCTGGCTTTTTGACTACAATTGTAAGGTGGTTGGAATAACATTTTATTCATTGTAAAGCCAAAAGGTGAGAAGTGTTGTAAGTTGTGTTGTTGGAATATATATCAGTTCAGTGCTTTGTAAAATATTACTTGTAATTTCAGCTTTCTCATAAGTGTATGTACTATTTATTTATTGCTGCCTGATAGAAATCCTTATTCTATGCACATGCACAACTAGTTGATGTCACATTTTCTAATGAAGGGTGAGGGGAGAAGCAGATCACAACTGGCTCTGGTATCGCCAATGAAGAGGGATGTAAGAATTGAAAAAGGAGTCTGCAACCTAAAATTCTAGACTGTGGAGCTGTGCGGTAAATACATGTGAGATTGAATCCTAGATCTATAGTGTAAAATAAATAAATAAATAAAAAAAGAGGAGTACAAGAAGAGTTAAAAGATTTGTGAATGTTTCAGTGTGGCTTGTGCAGGAATGTTTGGGGGGAATTTGTGCAGGAATTTGTGTGTGTGAGCATTGCTCCCACTCCTCCCACTGCTGGTGATCCTCAGAATTAATGTAAAAGGAAAGATGATAAAATAACTGTGTTTTGTCCAAACTGATCACGGTGTAACAAGGGAGCTGTAATTTAGCTAGTGTGTCAGGATATCGTCTTTTGCTTTCAGGTTTTCAATCCTGTGTGTTATTGGCTCTGCTGACAATGATGAGAGACAAATCTCTCTGCTGTTGGCAGGAATAGAGGAGTTCACACGGGCATAGTGTGACAGAATTCCCCACATAAAAATTATCCTTGCTAATATAATCATCCTTTAATGAAGCGGTCCTGTGGTTCCCAAAGCATGTATTAAGTGAAGACTTTGCTTTCATCCCACTGAATTATCAGTGTATTTAGCGTGCCAGTCACACCAGTGCCTAGATGTCGCCATTATCCATTGCTGCTCTTCTTTTCAGGCCTGGTTTTCATTTCTTTTCCATCTTTGCAGCTTAAGTCAGGTGAGAAAGATGAAAATATGCCACGTGAGCCCACTTACATTTTTATTTGTTGCAGAATGTCCAGGATTTAAAAGCTAGTGATCAGTTTAGTTGACCTAAATGTAGAGCCAAATTGAATAATGTATCCTCTGAGCATGTGCAATATTGGAAAAGTACTGGCTGTGTGCATTGATGCCTTTTTAATGTTGGTGGTTCATTGGAAAAGCATCTTGAGTTCTCATTTCTGCATGTATTCTCACCCTGCTTTAGCTGCTGCTAGTCAAGAGGACTTGGCACTATGCTTCTCAAGTCTTTCTGACTTGCAGGCTGTAAAGGGCCTTGTTCACGGGCGTTTGAAACTCTGGCAGACGCCCTGCTGCAGATCTATTAAGGATGCTACAGCATTCCCAAGTGTGGTTGAGGCTGCCTGAAACTGCTGAGCTGGCATTTCACTTCAGACTGTGTTCACAGTACGGGCATACACACAAATCCTCCCCCACTGGTCCAACCCCAAAGCTCACAATTAAATGGCCTTTGAAAATGGCAAAGAGGCTTATGAAGAATAGCCTTGATGGAATCTAACCTTTCCTGGAGCTGCCCTTGTGTGCAGAATCACTGATAACTTCCCGAGCTGAAAACGTTCAGTTGAGAGGCGAACGCCTTTTAGCTGGAGTGAAATAGCTGCAGCCTTCTTGTGTTCTGCATGTAAAGTACCAGTAAAATCTGCCCTGGCTCGGTACTGGCATTCAACCTCTACAGAAATCACAACGACCAAGGTTCAGTTCCCTTTAAAACCCTTGCTTTTTCTTGCAAGAGCACAGAGGTGTACCGACGGCTCGCTGAGTCTGGTACAGGGTTTGAGGTTGCGTGATCCATGCTGAATTGCCGAGGGCGATCGAACAAGCTGGCTGCAGGGCACTGCCCCACAGGTGGTCACTGCTGGGAAGGTGGCAGGGGCAAGGCTTAGGGTCTCTACTGGCTGAACTTTTATAGCCTAAAGAAAGGTTTATTTCCTCTTAAGTTGCAGCTTAAGTTTATAAGTACTGTGAAGGGGGTGAAAAGGGGAAATGTACATGTCCTTCATATTCAGTCTTTATCACTTGCAGATGAAACAAATAAAATTATTCCTTACTAAATGGGCATCTCCAAAGGAATTAATCTTAGGTCATGAAAGAAAAGAAGACTGAGTAGTGATTTGGGGTTACTGGCATTAAAAGTAACTGGTATTAAAAATATCTGAAAACAAGTGGAGGCCAATGTTTCTTTGGCAATGGAAATTTTATTTACAAGATCTGGTAAAAATGATTTCTGTAATTTCAGGAAGATCAGTATATACTATGAGCTTAAACCTTACACACTAAATTCACTGGTGTGGTTAGGCCTTACCATAGAAAAGGAAAATAAAAAGTCAGTAAATTACTCAGCCATGTAATGTTGAGTAGTGCTAGCCATAACAGTTTTCCACATCTAAAATGATCCTTGTGTTCTTTTATCCAACACGGACATGGAATTCCATAATCACACATAGATACACCTTTGCCAGATACCTGATGGCTTTTAAATATTTTAAGGGGGAATCGGTGCCTTTGAAGGCTACCAGGTTAGCAGCTATGGAGTCTGAAGTGGTCAAATTTATACACAGAATAATCTGTGGCTGCCAAACTAATTTCATAAGGAAAGTCAGACGATTTTCAGAAGTTTCTTGTAACCGTGTGCATAAGTTCTTTTTCTCATTTTTACTATGTGACTTGGCATACAAACCAGGGTGAAGTTGCTATTCAAATACCCTCCACTTGGCATACAAACCAGGGTGAAGTTGCTATTCAAATATCCCCCACTTCTGGGGCTACCTGCCCATGGGGAAACAAGCCAGGGTGACCAGGCTCCTGACTGTGGAGCTACTGATCTGGAACTGACATGGGCTGTGAACAAACTGCAGTCCCAGGTCTGTGAGTTTGAATGTTTATTTGGGTCTGCAGCCCAATCACCTGAATCGAGACATCTCTGGCTACAGGGTTTTTCTGCGATGAGTACGCTCCCTTCCTCTTTTCCTTTGGGCTGCTGTTGTATAAGCAGATGCTTCAGACAGCTGAGGTTTTAAGGCTGTTTCAATGTGTAAATAAAAGCATTGCTCGTTTTTCTCTCAAAAATGCACTTTATACTTGGGTATGGTAGAAGCTGCAGGTACTGCATTCTCTCTGCAGAACCTGCCTATACCAAGCATGGTAGGAAATGCAGGAGCTCAGGTGTGGGTGGCTCAGATCCACAGGTTTTCACTTGAAGCTAGCCACTTTATGCATTTAAAAGCCCCTGAGATTCCTCAGTGTGATTGCAGCCATCTCCCTTTGCAGGACTCGTGTTTTACCACAGCAAAGAACAAGACTGCTTTTGCTTTTCTAGTGTCCTCCTCCCTCTTTCACTGCCTTCGGCCATCGCAGGAATTAGGAAGAGGAGGGGGTGCTGAGATTGATGAGACAAGGCTTGTTTAAAAGCCTGTGCTCAACTAGGGCAGCACTATGGCTGTATTTTTCCCTTATGCTTAGTGCTTGTGATCCCTCAAATTCTTTCTTGCAGTTACAGAGCAAACTTTGGAGAGATATATATATATAGTAACCTACTGAATATATATATATATATACAGAGAGAGAGAGAGGGAGAGAGAGAGGTTACTGGGACAGTAAAGTATTCACATGGATCAAATAAATAGCCTGTCTTTTAAGACCAAACTTAAATCATACTAAGAAAACAAGTCAGTTTCCTTTTTTCCCTTGAGTAGGGTTGGTGCAGTGATTCTCTGAAAATTTTATCCCTTCTTGGCCTATAAAGGGTATAGGTGTACTTGGGAACATTGCTGCCTGAAAAAGAGAACTCAAGGAACATTTGTTCTCTAAAACAACGCCATCGTCTCAATCTTCTAGCTCACAGCTGAGTGTACAGGTGCGTTCAACCCACTGACTGGGTTGTGGTTTAGTTCCTTGGAGCTGGGACGTGCGTGTTCGAGGAGCTCCACAGCGCTGTGGATCAGGTCCTGCTCTCCCGCATATTTTCTCCCAAATGATGTGTGCGTGCTGGAAGAAAGATGTCTGGTGTTAAAGTACAGAAATTGCAAATATTACTGCTTTGCTAGCAACTGTGTGCTACATACACTTTTCATATTTGTTTACTTATTTTTTACTAATACTCATGGTCGTCTTTTAACATAGCTGAACTCTGTATGAACAGGACTATACTGACTACAGAATGGATAAGGAGAATTTTCTTTCCATTTTTCTGTGTTAATGGAAACATGATCACGTTAGCTGTGCTGTCATTAAAAAAAAGTGACAAACATAAAATGTGTAACCTTAGGAGACATGAGTTTCTACTACACCCGCTAACACTTTATTTGTTGGCTTTCTCACACTGCGTGTCTTTTTGGCACCATGTTGTGTTGCAAAGCTGAAGACTGCTATCCTCAATGCAGAGATGGTCCAATTTACATTCTAGTCATACTGCAGCGTTTCATAACCCCGCTTTAGCTTTTCCTTGGCTTCCCAGCAGCAGTGCTGCCTGACACTGCACAGGGACCTCCAGGGCAAGGGAGAGGGCCTGGGAGTCCCAGCATATAAGAGGAGCAGCAAATAGCTGGTTGGTCTTTGCTAAAAGAGACCATTAGTGTGGGGGGTGCAGCACATTGGCCTGAAAAGCGGTGTGCGCTGGTGGTGGGTCAGTGAGCCGTTGCATGAGGATTTTAGTGCAGATGTGTGGAAAGGAAGGGTTGCAGCTGCTGCATGGGGTAGCTCTTATCTACCACATGGGAGAGCATGGAAAGAACACACAGGGGAAAGCAGGTCAAAAATACCACAGGTCTCAGTACCTAATCAGAATTCCAATAAAGTCTTTAAGAACTAAGCCATTGTAAATGTCTCTCTAGTTTGGAGGAACTGGAGAATGATCCATACAAAGCAACAAGTTTTTAAGAATTGGTCGGTGTGCTAACAAATTCCTCAAAACATTATGGCCTATCTGAATATTTGCTATCTTCTTAATATTAGCACTACTTTTCATTTTGTTTCTTGAGCACATTCCTAAATAAAGTGCTCCTTCTCAGGCTGTTGGCGCTGGTCTGGCACCATGCTCTGATGTGCAACCTGGATACTCACTGCATGATGGAGAGAGCAATTTTACTTTACTAACTTTCACATTTTATATTGTAGCCATGAGACGCAAACGACCTGCTGGGATCATCCCAAGATGACTGAGCTTTACCAGTCTTTAGGTAAGACACCTCTATCAGTTTGTTTCTTTTTCTAATCAAATGAATTTTTAAGGCAAAGATTTCCAGAAGTTGTAAAAAACCAAAATTAAGTCAGAGGCAGTGCTGTAACCAAGGTTAACGTTTTCTGCAAGGGAAGTACATGAGACCTAATAGTACATTTCAGACATGCAGTAGAAAAAAAAAATAGTATTTCAGTTAGCGCGTTTGGAATATGCGCTGGGTTTACAAAGTAATTTGGGTACATTGTTGCAAGCTTTTACTGAAAGACTGGGACAGAAGTTTTAAAAAGAAAAAAAAAATCCTGAATCTTTTCACTGTCTAATCTACTTTAGAAAAAGGCAGATGAAAAATCAAACCAAGCTGCTGTTAATGTTGACTTTTGGATGGTAGGAAGCCAATTGAAGCAATTTGCCAAAGTGCGTTACCACTGCTTTATTTTTAAAGCACTTTCAATACTTGGAAGGCATGACAGCTGTCATGATGTCATTTTGAATACCCAAATTGCATGCTTATTATGACTTCAGATGTGCCTCTCTGGTGGAGGGTTATTTGTTGGGGGTTTTTTTTTTGTTTTGGTTTGGTTTTTTCATTTTTTTAGCAGCTTTGGATGTTATTAACAGAAGCTCATCTATAAAATAAAATAGGTCAATCCATGCTCTAGTACAGGCTGCCTGTCAGACCATTTAATAGCTAACTCTTTGCTTGTAATGGTTCTGTTAATAAGTAATAGAGGGTATAATAAAAATTAAGCTATTTCTTTAAAAGAAATTTCAACGAATATGCTGCATTCATAATGGAGGTTACGTCTGTATGGTGCACGTATGTAAACCAGCTTTAAATGAGCCATCTTGAGCACAAGGGCAGTCAAATCTAGCATCCAGTGCAGGCTTATTTACCATGGTGAAAAATAGATTAAATTATCTGCTGCTAAACTCTAGTTTAGCCTCTAAAAACAGTCTAATTATGCCAGCTTAATCTATTTCAAGCTAAGTCAGGTATCTTTATGGTGCTCTGCAGTTAAAGGCATACCAAAAGTATTTTATAAAAGTGATACAATAAAATGGAATGAAACAGTGTGAAGATTTATTTTTTTTCTCCTTATGGTATTAGCACTGTGGCAGCAATTTCTTTACAAATTAACCAGAATACAGTTTTGTATGTCAAAAAGGGATATAAGATGTGTAAATGCAAGCTAACCAAATGCAAAAGCAGACCAGTATTGACTTGCCATTTAATTATAATGTATTGCCCTGCTTGTCTCCTTTATACTTCTACTCTTAAGAGTGACTGGTTTAAAGATTCAGGACAAATAGTAATTGCATATGCAGACATCACTTTAATACAGGTAGATCTTCAAGCAGTTGCCTGTTAATTGAACCACACTCTGACTCTGCAGCCTTCTTTGATCCAGAGATTGCATGATATTTCTGATACTGTTGTTGATCAGTCCTAAAGTCCTGTTGAAGCTGCTTTTCTTCAGTATTTCCCTGTTGCATCCAGACTACTCCTGAATATCAAGAAGTGAAGAGAGAACTATAAATAATGGAGAAAAGTGTCTTGATGGGTTCATGTCAACAGTTCAAAAGATGTGTGACTGCTGAAGTCACTTTGCATTTAATTTAACTGAGGTTTATCACTATGAGTATCACCCAAATGTCAAGAGTTTAAGATACTTCTTCTTTATGCAGTAAGAAATAAGGATATGCTTGGGCAGATTTTGTTTCATTTTCTTATAAAATCCTGCTGCTTTCCTTTTCAGGAGCAAGGAAAGTCCAAAAGGGCAGTCCTCTTTCTGGCTATTTTTATTTCTTTTGGGATTGAGACCAAGTGCTCATTAATACAGAACTGATGATTTTAGGAAAGGATGTATAATGTGTATTATTATTAGTGAACTTAGGTGTTGATATATGTGTACGAAACAGACTAGACAAGGTGATTCTTTGTGCACTGCCACACAGAGTGAAGCTTTGATAAAGACGCTACTGAATAACCTACCAATTTATTTTATTTTTGAATCGGATGTATTCATCATTGCCTAATGCTCATACAAACTGCATAATACAAGCATAACCCGTTTAGTCTTGAACAGAACCCTTGATGTATTTTCAGTGCTTTGCTTTGCCTCAGGTCAAAACGGTAATAATGGGATGTTTGAAGTCTTTTCAGACCATTCAGTAATATTTTATATGAGAAGATGTTATTAAAGTCGGTTTTGTATTGCATACTCATTAGATGCCATTATTTTTCCCACATTAAGATCCAAATGTTGCTTCTCATTCATATGAGGAAGCTAGTAAAGAGCTCTGTATGTATGCATTTCAAAAATCGGCTAGAAAACATGAATTCTGCAATCCAGATAAATGCAAAAATGTGAGACCAAGCACATCAATGCTGTCAAGAGTTTTCATTTCATTTTCATTTTCCAACCCCTACATTTAGCCTGTAGGGAATACTTGAGCTATTCAATGTAACTCTCTACATGCCAGGTACTGACTGATGTGTTGCTTTTTCATAAATTTACCACACTGTAATTGATGCCCGTGTATCATAATTTGCTAAGGGATCCTTATGTCTAATTTAAATTCTTACAAATTAGTGAAAGATTAATTTTTTTAAGTGAATGAGGAGGATGCAACCTGGCACAAGGTAATGTTCCTCACCTGTCTATGTCTTTGCGGCACAAGAGAAACTTCTGAAAAAAAAGAGGTAATATTGGTTTTATTTTTCACACATCTAATTCGCATGCCTACGAATTGTTTCATTAACTTTTCTGCAATAGATTAGCTCCAAGTTTGAAACTTAGTGACCTCTGCTTTCGTGTCTATTTGAGAGGCTTCAGTGTTTGTAAAAATGAAGTTAAATACTTGGGAGCATTATTTGATACTGATGGAAAAAAGTAGGAACCTGCTGTGTACTGTTTTATACCTGATCAGATGGCTGGTCCAGGAAGTAATTTATCCTGTCTTCCATAGCAGCTGCGTAAGAGAAGGTGGAAAGAACCTATAGGAAGAAATTATAAAATAACCAGCCGAAGGAAGTATTCTCAAATTGATTTTGAGCTCATTTGATGAAATGTGGCTGTTTATAAAGATACTAGTAATAACTGTAAAATATTTGAATTATAATTCAATATGCGTATCAAAAATACTAGTTGTTCTTTTAACCAGAGCTTTTCCTTTTAAGATACTAAAATGCTTGTTCTTGACTGATCTTTCTTATTTAAACAACGTAGCATTTTATCAGTTTTAATGAAGCATCTACTCCTGACTCAAGTTGGGCAATTTTCGCTCTTCATTTAAAGTTATGGCTACTTAAAAGTACATAATAAGCTGTAAATATTAAATTACTTAATTGCTGTTTAATGGTCAAGTCGAAGTGGCAACAAGTAGTTGCAACAATGACCTTAGCTGTATCATTCAATGTATCTAGTAGATGTTGGTATCAATTACGAAGAAATTATATGAATTACGAATATAAAGAAAAAATAATTGCTGTAATTGGAAAGGTAGTAGAAAGAAAGGGCAGTAAAAAAGGTAGCGATGTTTGAGTCTTATGGATTCAGAGACTGACAGACATCCCCCCAGTTTGTATTTACACCATTATGAACCACTCTCATTTTCACCTAACTTCCCTCTGAAAGTCTTCAGAGTGCCACTCTATCTTCTTTCCAAAAGCAGTTCCCCTGTGGTGGAACTGCTTTTTTTACACCATTCTTTTACAGCCCCCTTACAAATCTCATCCTTCATGATGGCTCCAGGGCATCGCTGAAATAAGAATTTGTGTTATTTCATTGTCCTGAGAGTTCAATGATCTTTGGGTGAGGGCAGAGGCAGAAAGAGCAGGAATCGAAACTGTCTGGGATTGCTTAATTTTTACAGATTATCTTCTGAGAGTGAATATGTAATGTCAGGCATTTTAGCTCAGAGTGGTATTATTTTGCCTTTAAGCTGAAAATGAATCAAACCTTTGCAATGATGACCCAGGAGAACTTGTCTGGTTGTTCCATCCTGTTAGTATCCCCCTCCTCCAGCCTTCCTGTGTAATGTCAGTACGAGTCTCCTCTAGCTGCATTAGTGTCACTGTGAACAATAATTGCAGGAGCAGAGTGCAGTCGGAAATGCTGCTGTGTGCATCTGCTTCTCTCTCCTAATTCACCAAGGCAAGACGAGAGGGTGAAAAACACCCTCACCCTTGCAGACAGCGGTCCACTGGTGACAGCTTTCTATTTAATTTGGAGGACTGGGGGCAGTTCTCTGGAGTACATGGAGGAATTGTCATTGCGGCTTAATGCAAGGTGGGAGAATGCTGGAAGGTACCTCCAAGCCTCCAGCCAGCTTTTGGCAGCAGCTGCTATGTTGACCTGTGTGCAGCAAGATGAGCTTCCAACTCCGAATGACCAAGGTGGTTAAACTTTATCCTTCTTGGTTTGTATATTTTGATTTGACCTTCTGAAATGCTGCCTGAGAAAGGCTAAACTGCCCCTCTCTGCCATAATAGTTTTCATTACAAACTGCTAAACCATGTCTTTAATACAAGGTTGTACTCATATTCAACTAATTGTTTTCCATGTTCGTACTAGTAAGATGTGCCTATTGCACACATTAACTGTTTGATTTCTACTGAAACCTGATGAGGTGATACACATGGTCTTTCTTCAGTGATTGCTTATTCACTGATGTCCTTTTCAGGCTAACTACAACTGGAATAATAAAACTTCTCATTTCAAAAAGTAGGATTGGTTGATTCTGTCAACCTTGGATAGGAGTCCGACCTAGAGTAGGTCATCTTTCTAACAGTGTGTGATTGCATCCTGTGTAGGCATACATGTAAAAAACAGCAAATGTGACTATGGCAGAGAAGTAGAAGTTATGTGGTAGAATTTAACCTTGCATCCCTTGAAAATGAAACCATAGGCATATGAGCAGTGAAGGAGGGTATTGCAGAGACACCCAAGTAATGTTCTGTGGTGGAATAGGTGACCAGTAGGGGAATGTTTTGCTCAGGAATATTTGCACTCCTGGTTTGCAAAAGGGCACCTTTCTTTAATATTTTTTTAAATTGTTTACTATTTATTTATTTTAGGATTTTCCATTATGACTACTTCTCAACCAGTGTTCATGAAGGGGTTTTGACCTTTCTGATGGCAAAGTGTACTCGCATCCCAACCCTGTAATGGGATGTAACCCAGGTGTGCATCATATCTTTTCTTACACTTCTGGGTTTGCAGGCTGAAGAAAAGCCATTACACACTAAAACTAAATTTCCAAAGGTCCTGTCAGTTGGTCCAGTTATTGGTATGCTGGCACATGCTGTAGAGTTCATCCATTTGGTCTAGAAGCAGCCACTAGCATTTTGGTGCCCTGGGTACCTGACACTTACTAATTTGGAGAGACACTATCAGCTTTTTTAGTCAGTGGGACAGGTCTAGTACTGCGTGCTGTATTGTTTAATGGAGAGTGGTTAAGCTGTTTGTCTATATGTATAATAGCACAGTTTACTGTTATTTATTCTCAAAGCAATGTAGATGATAGTATTAATTATTGTTATAATAGAAGAGTCAATGGCTGAGACTCAACTGATATTAAGCAGTGTTACTTGATTAATTCCTTTCCTTTGTGCATTTGTCTCATTTGCATTTTTAAATTACTGTTCCTAAAGAGGCGATGCATGTCACTGTAGGGCATCATTAAAAGATTTATATAGAGGTTTGGGGCAGCAGGAAGAAACCCAGCATTCTTATCAGCTGGTCAGGGAATTGCAGCTGTATTGAATTGATGTGAGATGAAGCTTCTTAAAAAGTCAAAGTGCTGTTACTGTCTGATGAAACATGAAAGCTTAGTTGTTGGTAGTGGAATTATGGCCTATTCAGGACTATACAGTAAATAGTTTTTAACCTCTGTTAGGTAGGCATTGTCAGAGACAGCAGTGACATGTAATTCCCAAAATAGTTTATCCACTGCAGGTGGTATATTTATGAACAGCTATATGGACATGTCAGAAGCTGTGGTTGAGTAAGACTTTCAGCTTTTGAGGTACATCACTATAGGTTCACATAAAAAACCCCCAAACAACTCTGTAAATCTCATCCAATAAAGATGAGGATTTGACCTCATGACACCTAATTTCGTTCAAAGAATTTGGTTGTTAGCTTGCCAAATTTTATTCTTGAGATAGTAATCTCCTGAAACATGTAAGCTGCTCTCTTCATTTTGACAGTGAGAAAATTGCTGTCCATAAAACAAGTAAAATGGCAGTGTTTTGTCCTTGTTAATTAAAAAGGAATTATAGTAAGATTCACAATAATATAAGCAAGTAGCCCTCTTTAAAGTAAAAAAGACAAAACAACAAACAAGGTAGTTTCTGGATAGGAAGGTCTTCCTGAGATGCTTTCAGGTTACATTGTGTGTGAGAGTCACAAATAATATTAACAACCTTTGACAGGAGGTAATCTGGTTCATCCCAGAGCTTTTAGACACTCAGTGAGATTAGTTTTATCATAGAGGACAGAACATTATCAAAATTAAACATCCCAGTCATTCAGCACTCTTAGTAGATGGAGCAACTCTAGGGGGGCTAGTCTGTTTGAGAACCACCATGGAAAGCAGTTAAGTTATAACATCTTACTTAAACCCTGTTACCTGGGTGACAGATGCAACCGCTCAAGAATAAAAACAAATATCTCTCTATGCTGCATGCTACACCTCTTGTTTAATGTTCTTTTTAAAAACTCACTATTCTTTAGTTCTTTTAATTGCTTTTAGTTGCTTACCAACTTACTTCCTGCAGAAAGACCCAAGAGTGTGAGGATCTGTTTTCCGCTTAAAATAATCATATTGCAATGTAAAATCTACAATTTAGTGTGGGAGAGTTTAAAAAAAAAAGAAAATCTGCATCATCTTCTTTGTTGATACTGTGTCAGTAGTCAGTGGGACATTCCAGTGAGTGGTTTGAATTTTTGGTACAAGTCACTGACCGCTTCTCAAATGGGTGATCTTTTTTTACATTGCCAAAAGGATCTGCTCTGTGTAATTACAGATGTTTCTGCAATACTGGAGAAATACAACATTGGAAAATGTGTTGATGAGGCTGTCTTATCTTTTTTGACGGAGAACATAGCCCTTACATTTTGAGATTTCTTTCAACATGCAGAATTATGCAGAAAAGGTCAGGATTTAATTATCTGATCATCTTTCCATAATATTTCTGATTTGAATTATTCCTATCAGCAGTCTGAAGTCCTCTTCATTAAAGTTGCATGGTTAATGAGAGTGGTAGTTCCTGTTCAATATTATTCAAATTAATATGAATGAACATAAGCATATGAATGTTAACATATTCACATATTGCAGGCACATGATGGACATGGAGGAAATCAGTTTTCTAGATAACCTCCCTACTGCATTAGTTGCTATAAAGCAAAGGGAGGTGCTTGTTGTGTCTATAATGAGGAGAAAAAAGCAGCAAAAGGAGATTTCCTAATTTCTGAGAGTAGCTGATGCTTTAGTACTTTGAACTTCTTTCACCATGACAGTCAGAGAGCTGTGGCAGAAGCTTATGAGGATCACAAAGAGATCTTACTGCTGTGTTGGTGGGAATTGTTCGTTTCTGTCAAGGCATGAGCTGTAATAAGCACCTGCCCAATCTCATGGATCTTCTGTAACGTGATCTTAAATCTTCTCCCCTAGAAAGTTTTATATTCCCTTGAACAGAGAAGTAGTTCCTGGCTGAGTGGTGGAAGAACCATGATTTCTCTTTGCTCAGAGATGTAAATATGAGTGTCACTGAAGACTTCCGTGTGATCCTTTCCTCAGTCTATCTGTTTTCAGGGGCCAGCTGACCTCTTCCACTACGTTCTTGTTTCAGACCATAAACAGATTATGCTCTTGAGCATTTACATTTTTTGTTTGAAGCTTTAAAGTTACCTTCTGAGTAACAAGGACCGGGAGTATCATTAAATAACCTGCAGAAGTTTCACTTACTCAGAGGGCTTTTCAGCCCTCTGACCACCTCATTCAGATAACAAAATGGTGCATACTTTCTAGGAGTGGGAGGAGGGCTGGAGGAAAGCTTGCATGGTACACTGAGCAATCTGACCTGCTCAGAGATGATGAAAGCTTTGGAGTCAAGGCTTAGTGGGTCCTCTTTTACTGGGTTGTTTGGGAGTGGAGAAAACATGAGACTTTTTCCCTTAGGATCCAGAAACAAGAGAAAAAAATAAAACAAACAAGCCCAGGGAAGGAGGAACTACTAATGTTTCCACAGGCCCTCGGAAGGTTGCTGCTCCTTCCTCCCTCCTCTGCACATTCCCGGCAGCAGCTCCTGGTGTGCTGCCAGGCAGTGCCTTATGCTGCCTTACTCGAAGTCTCCTCCCTTGTGTCGGTCCCTGAGCCCAGTGACCAACCCTCACTCCCTGACAGTTATGTTCTATGGTTCATTTAAATGGGGTCATATACCAGCAAGGGAAATGTTTTAACTCAATTAAGAGAGGCCTGGGCTCTCCCCAGAGCAATACATTTGTTCCAGCAGTAGCTTCAGGGCAGGAAAGATACCACCAACAGTTTCATAGGAGTAGGCAGGGGAGAAATTAAATCATTAAGATCCAGTGACCTTAAATGACTGTCACCACCTGGTAAGAGAGCTGTCCATCAGGAGCGTGGAGATGGTGGCATAACGAAGACGGGAGGTGAGCAGTTCACACGGGGATAGTAATTGGGCACGGACTAATACTGGTAATAGCAATGAAGGTGGGAGTGGAGTCATGTGATGGCTACACTCGGCCTCAGCACGTAGAGCCAAAAGATGACATTGCTGCTACTTACCCAAAATCTGAGATGAGGGCTCCAAAACTGGCTCCTGACATTGCTTGTTGATCATTTACAGCAGATGCTTCTTGGCAGAAATGTCATTAAGGTTGATAATAAATTTGGTATGTATTACATTTACAGGAAAATAGGTGTAAACTACAGCACTTTCAGGATGAAGTGTCTTCGCAGATTGTACTTTCTGCCCTGATCAAGGCCTGAAATATGCATATATATTTACTAATATTTCTTAAAATATAAATAAGTAGAGAAGCTTTTTTTCCCAGTACTCAGGGGAGATATAGGAAAGGGCTTCTTCATTTTATCAAATGCTAGCAATAATCTAGTATACCTTTTTTTCCAGAACAGAAGTGCATATTTACAAGGGTACAAAATGGAACTGAAGTCACAGTATGTTTGTGCGAGACTTGCTTTATTAGTATCCCTTCAAGACAAATTGTCACTTTATTTAAATTGCTCACTGTATTCTACACCACATTAAGGCATCTGGGCCTGTCAGGATGATTGTGAGAGGGAACTGGCAAGAACAATACACAGGAGAACTGCCCATTAGAAAGTTGTATGAAACTGTGCAAAGAATTATGTACAAAGCTGAAACTTTCCCTTCTGCTATAAGACGTGTTTTGGAAACATTCCACAGCTTTTATTGAGGTATACAAAACTACTGAATTATCAAACCTCAAATTACTCATTCAGAAAAGCTTAATTAATATTAATGTAATTGAGGCTGTATTCCCCCTGCTACCTGTACCTGTACAGCATTGTAAATATTGTTGGGATAGTTATACCCAAGCTACCACACTGCAGACAGCTTTATAGCACCTCAGTGCGTATGCCAGCAAGGGACTGTTTTGTATTTGCCCTGTTTTTCATCATATTCTTTCTCTAAGAGTTTGCCAGGCTTAGAAGCAGCTTATTGCACTAAATAGACCTTCATTCTGATCCAGTATCTATTTTATTTTTTTTTAATGTTCTTTTAGTATTTACATAGTAGTTTACATTTTCCAAACACTTTTCCATCATTAACTCATTAGGCCCCCCGGGTTTCATCAAGTAAATTACATGCATTCAGCAGCGTTGCCAAGAGCTGAAACGGGCTGGCACAAATGGTCCACTTCTATGCTAGAAAACCCTTAAAATTTCAACATGCCAACTGATCGATCGGGAGCGGTCCCTAGCCTGCTTAAATGCCCAGGAATGTCTGTGCCCAGGAATTAGTTGGGTAGGTGACAGGGCCAAAAGCATGCCAGCAGCAGCCTGTTTTTTCAGCAACAGGTGTGGCTGCATTGTAGCACCCAAGAGTGCTCCCCACCACTTCCATGGCTCCCAGTGCAGCCACCCCATAGCATCCCTGGGAGGTGCTGGCAGTACCATGTGTAAAACAGCATCGGTTCGTGGACTTGCCTCCAAATCCCCAACCTTAACGGCTTACCTGGGTCCTTTGGTGAAGGCACCAGCTTGCAGCTGCGCAGAGTTCTGTTGATCTACTCGCATAAACAAAAGCCTTTTGCCAGATTTGCATGCTCGCTTTTGCATCCTGAGTTTGATTCTGGGTAATGCCAACAGTGGTGTTTCTGAACTGTAGTCTTGGTATGCCCAGTCTTGTTGTAATTTATGAGTTAGGCAATGTACTGCTACCGATGGCAGGAATTCAGCCGCATTTTCAACCTCACTTTCAGTGAATTTTATCTTCAGTCTTGTAAATGGGGTTTGCCCAAGGCCACCCTCAGCAAAGCCAGGGACAAGATTAGAAGAAGGACATCTTCCTGCGTCTGGTTTCACAGAAAAGAAAGATGCAAGCGCAGTTTCCTGGCCAGATTTGGTCCAAGGCAACCCCTCCCTTCTTTTCAGGTTTGTCTAGCATTCACTTCTTAGGCTACAGACCAGTTTCTGCACCTTGCTGTGGAGATCACCACAGTTGGGTGCTGAATAATGTTCAGAGAGCTGGGACTGAGCCTCCCATGTGCCAAGACGCTTCTTTGTTCTGGCATGGTGTGACTGGTTTAGTGCGTGTGGCCTTCTGTGTCCCTGCAGTACCCTGGGAGGTTTTGTAAGCCATGGCAACTTGTGCTAATGTCCTCGTTTTGTTAAATACTGAGAAGGAAGGCTCTAGCAAAGATTGTGCTACATCCCCTGTTCCTAGCCAGGTACTATTCCCAGTTGTGCTGCTGCAGCTCACCAACTCCCTGCTATTTCAGAGGTGGGAACCTGGAAACTCACCTGGATGTGTGAGCTGACTTCTCTCCAGGAAGGCTCTACATCTCCAGGCATGGCTGGGATCTGTGTAGGTGGAAAGCACAAAATTTTCATTGTTGTTTTTGTTTTGTTTTAGTTTGTTTGTTTGGTCGGTTGGAGTTTTATGTTAGTGTGTATTTTTTGGAGTTTTTTTAGCAGTAGCTGAGAGTCATCAATTTTTTCCTGGGTAGAGCTCTTCTCTTGGGGCTGCCTGCATGCAGCCTGGCTGGTGGATCAGGCAGGGAAGGAGGAGTTTCAGGTTCTTATCTCTCTCAGTGCCTGCAGTGTGAAAGGCTGTGGTATTTTCAGACAACACTACTGCAGTCATTGATGTTGTCCTTTCAAGTGCTCTTAAGTTCCCTGCCTTTGAGCAAAAGGAAGTAACACCTTAGGACTTCGTGTTTTTCTTCTGCATGATTGTCAAGATTTGAGGGCTTTTGCTCAGCGAAGTAGAGTTTCTAATGTACTCTGTTCTTTTATCCAATGAGTATAATCTTCTACTTAACAGCATCTTTGTGAGTCTGGGTATTTCTGAGGTGTAAAGCTGATCTTTTTATTTTAATATTTTCCCCCTACAGCTGACCTGAACAATGTCAGGTTCTCGGCGTACAGGACTGCCATGAAACTCCGCAGGCTGCAGAAAGCTCTCTGCTGTAAGTATGGGCCTGTGCCTCACCTGCTGCCAGGAATACTTTACGACAAACACACAAATCTGTTCACAACTTTCAGAAGCAGAACACCCCCACACATACCCCTGGTGCATGGAAACTGCTCACCTGAAGGGTCTTCTGCTGCCACTGGTTTGCACGTTCCTTAAGAAACCAAAGTGCTGGGTGATCTGCAGATCTGTCCCTTGTAAGACAGAGCAGTGGATCATCAAACTAACATGCTGTACATATTTCTTATCTCTGTATTCTTTAGCTGATATTTGCGTTGTGCTCATCACTGGAACTACGTCCTGTGTCAGCCACAACTTTACAGCTCAAGACCAAAAGAACAGGATTGCAGTATATTGGGAACAGTGAGAGTTTGGGTGAAATAATTGCCCCAGAGCTGGAGTTGCTAATGGTTTGTTAAGTTGAATCTTGAACCCTGAGGGGCTGCTGCCTTTAAATGAGATCATAACAATAAACATTTAGCTTCTTTTTTCCCCAGCATTTTATTACGTTGAGAAGTCTCTCATCAGCCATATATTAGTGATGTGCATGTTCTAACATTTTCATTCTCTCAACTGGTGTATGGTATTCTGCCTGTCATTGGAGCTGTATTTCCTCTTCAGCTTGTTGTACCCTGGTTGCTAAATAATTTGCTCATATTTTCTTGGTAGGCCAGTCAGTTGCTAAAGCAAGCAGTTTATTAGGTGGTACAATTTGGAGAGTTGTTAAAATATTTTAACATTCACTATTTGGCATATAATTACAGGGTTAAATTTCTGACACGGTTGCAAATGTCTCAACTGTTGATTTATCTCTAGTTTGGATTTGTGCTCACATGCTTTCTGGAACTGTGTCAAATCTTGGTATTTTTGAGCATGTTTAGTTTTAGGCTTATAAGCATGGGTGAATTCCACTAGTGAACAGACTTAATTTCTGAATTTGTAAAAATAAAATAACAAAGAAAAAGGAAAAAGAAAAAAAAATAAACAACAGGTGAAAAAACTTGTAATGTAATGAAAGATTCCACTGTGAATGTGGTGACAAAGAGTGAATTATCATGATCAGAAATGCAGACATCTTTCTATGGCACTGCACTCCTACCACACTCACTGTGGAAAGGAATTGTAAAGAAACTGGAGTGATATGCCATGTTAAGTGTTCATAATCACTGCAGCATTGAAGTAAGGAAGTAAAATTTTTGAGTTACAGGTTTCTATAGCTGACAGTGCACAAGTATTACAGGGTTTCATGGCTGAAAGTGCAAAACTTTACATCCCATTTTATCTGTCTTACTTTTGATTCCTACCACTGAATAATTATAGGATCATATTGGACATTACAGCGTGGAATTGTAATTATACATTGAAGTCAGTTCATCTCTTGAGGTTACACTTAGGTAGATTTTCTGAGAATGGATGTTTTCAAAGACATGCAGTGGCACTCACTCTGATTACTTTAGCACATTCTTCATCCTTGTGTCTAAGGAGAGGTATTTAAGGAATTTGGTTAGCAGTCTTTGTTCTTATAATGATGGTGTCTCCAAGCAAAAATATTTGTATTTGTGTATTCTGTGATTTCAGTGTCGCTTGTGAACTCGGTTTAATTAGATTTAAAAAAACCCCAAAACAACCAAACAAAACAACTCATTGCAAAATTCTTTTTCTGCAGTTTGGCACTAGTAGAAACAGAGCACAGTGCTGGGTTTCAGGGCTCCTACACATAGTCCCAAATCCATTAATTCCACTTACAGTAGATGCTACTAGCAGCTCTTGTCTTTTATTTCAGTTTTATAATTGCAGGAGTTTGAATATATATATATGTGTGTGTGTGTGTTATTTTCTGCAAACGTAATAAAGAACAGAGCAGTTTTGTCTATTGAGGAGCACTCTAAAGCAATGTGCACAATAGAAGGCCTGCAGAAGTGGAAGTGCAGCCTCTTTCTCAGTGGCAAGAATAGAAAAACTTTTTTAAATGAACTACACTTACAAACTGAAAACAAAGTCTAAATCGGCCCAATGAACATTAAGGCAGTAGGATATTAAACCTAAAGAATAATATGGAAAATAGTAACCCTTAACAAATAAGTGCTTGTGTATTGTGTTACCTTAGAAGAAGAATCTAGTGTCTGGCTCTATCATCCCAGCCTTAGAAATTATTGCGGGCATGCCAGGTGTAGCTGTTGCACCATTTGTTTTTTTTAAATGTATCCTTTGATAATCACATCAAAGCATGTTGACTTTCTTGTTCTGCTACTTTCAAAAGATCTGATCTTCGAGTGCA
This sequence comes from Actenoides lindsayi, assembly GCA_025331215.1. NCBI lineage: Eukaryota > Metazoa > Chordata > Aves > Coraciiformes > Alcedinidae > Actenoides > Actenoides lindsayi. The sequence continues at coordinate 54,386 of WTSP01010877.1, forward strand.
AACCACATCTGAACATTGTGTCAATCAAATGAGATGAATTCACAATCTTTTCTTGGAGATGCAGCAAAAGAAAGTATTCAAGAACTTCTGTTAGGGTGCTTTTTTTCCTTTAATTTTGTGCAGGCTAGATTAAATATATATTTTTTAATGTATCAGCAAACAACAGTAAGTAACAGAGGAGATGATCTTGAATTCTGGGAACACCATTAATACAATGTAACACCAACCACATGTTCAGTTTTCCCTAAGTTAGCTATGTGACCTCCACAGCATATTTCCTCCTGCCTGTAAATCGTCACCTCTGTCTTTCAGTTGGTTAGTTATTCCAATATTTCTTCTCTTACCTTAGAGGCCAAAGAAATATTTATGTAGATGACTTAGATTTCAAAATAAGCTAGAAGCTACTGCTCACTCAGTTTTGAATTTTAAATAATAAAAACGAAAGTGTGGCAGAGAACCCACAAGAAGTACACAGTGTAAAGTGGTTTATTTAAAGTAAAGCTTTACAGATCACTGAATGGTGACGAGTAGACAACTCTTCAATACATATCTGGCTCTTAGGGCTTGTCTGTTGAAAGCCTCTCATTTCATGGGACCTCTGTATAGGAAAAAAATCCAGAATTCTTGGTTCTGGGAGACGGTCCTCCCACATTTCTTTAATCTTGATGGGAAAGATGCAGGAGGAGCTTAATGTGGTGAAGGCTGGGGCCACTCTTCTTCCCATACAAAGAAGTTTCCTAAAACAGAGCGTGGTGGCAAGCATTTTTTGCATGTTATAAGACAAACATGTGTTACTAACTTCAAGATAGGACAGGAGGCTGAAGAGCAGGGTGAAAGGCTTTTCAGGAGTTGCTGCTTATTAGTGGGAAAAGCTTTCACAAAGTGGAATGACCCATGTTTGGCAGTAGCTGCATATATAATTAAGCTGCCACTCAGATGCCTGAGGGGTTCATTTAATTACCATTGATTCATAGTCTCCAAGGATCTGAGAGTTCAGCCTAAAGCTCAGAATTAAAGGTGTTGTGAAGGCAGTGCTCTATTTCTAATTTGGCTAATTAACTATTAGAAAAAAAAGTGTCTTTCTGAAACTCTTAGAAACGGGTCTGGTAAATATGCTTTTGTGGGATACAACACTGATCTTAGAATATCTATATTTTATATGCTAGTAGGTTAAACATAATATTCCAAAAGGTTTACTTCTAATAAATATCTGTATGCTAACAGGGAAAAAATAAAATTCCAATAAGACTCTACACAAACCCAGAGATTCAAAGCTAAATTTCTTGATATAATAATGGGGATAGCATTCCATGCTATCCTTATTCACTCTAGCACTGGGTATGTCAGGCCCACAGGATGGAATTTTTAGAAGTGCTTAAGGGATTTAGTAGCAGAAGTCCCTATTGATTTCCAATGAAATTTATACTCCTGAAATTCTTTTGGCAATTATGAAATCCCAGCGTACTGTCCATGCAGTGTTACCAAGAAGCCCTGTGTGCAGCTAAATTATTTTCATCTCTACTAGAACATCAAAGGGTCAGTTTCATCCTTGGTAAAATAGGATTCTCAAGTGTGAATTTGGCAAATGTGCCCTTAAGCTGGATCAAGTTCTAAAAAAATCCCTATATGGAGTTCCACATTTAGCCTCTGCATGCTTGTTTTTTTTCCTTTGTTTGTTTTTATGACATTACTGAGAGGTGTTGCTTACCAGGACTTAATAAATCACATTTTTATTGCAATGAGAGAATAACCGGTCTTGCAGTTGGGTCGGTTCATTTCCCAGTATTGTGAGGAATTTCCTGGATGAGTTTGGGCTGTTCATTTTGGGCCAGATGCTACTCCCTTGAGTCATGTTGAATTGTACCATACTTTGTGACTGCTCGTGGTATGAGCAGGACTAACAGCATCTGGGCTTTGATATTCCCATTGCTTGCACCCTGGAAATTCACTGCAAGGAATTATGAATGGTTTTCATGTGGCAGCAGGAATAGCTGCATCAGTGGTCTCATTTTTTGGTTTCTTGTGTTTGTATTCCCGTTTTACTTTGTAAACCAACATCCCACAACTCTCTCATTTGGTATCCCCCAAAATGTGCTGCTGCAGTTGATGTTAGTATGCAAATACCAAGAGCTGAGAAAGGGAAGTTCTGTTTTGCCTTGGACATCTGAATTTCAAAATGCAATTGACTTAAAGTGGAATAAAACCAGATTTTTTTAAATGTCTGTGACAAAACGCACTGCTGTGTATTGAGTGATACGCTTAAATGTGTCTTACTTCATAATGTCATAAAGGTATTTATAAAGGTAAATGCTCCACAGAATGAAAAATGGAAAAAATTAATTAATAAATATTGAAAGAGGTCATTTAGTGTTTCTGGAACCTTCTTGTCCCTGTTCTCACCAGAGGAAAAGTAACAAGAGAGGTTAATCCCAGTTCATTTCTGATTTGTTTTCATATTCCTTGTGGAGTTTGGTTTGATGAAGATTGCTCGACTTCTCTAAGAAATGGACAGCACGTCTCAGGAAAGCCGATGACATGTACTATGTTTAGAGCAAATTTGGTGAATGCAGTCATCAAATATTAATTAGCCCATCTGTAGGAACACAAAATATGAAATACATAATTTTTACTTACCTAGTAATTTGTGTGTAAAATTTCCTGGGGATCCAATAGCATAATAGGTACTTTACAGTTAAAAATGAACCAAACTTCACTTTTGTAAACATTGCCCTCTAAGACCACAGCTGAATAAACAGTGCACCTGTGGGAGTCTTGAAACCAGTCTTGCACATGACTTTCAGAGGACATAAAATGTCTTCTGGACAAGCATGTAAGCCAAGTAAATTGTTCTGTTTACTTTTCGGGTATGGGTAATACAACCTCCATTTCTCTTATTGTGGTTGGTTTTCTTTAAATTCAACAGTGGATCTCTTGAGTCTTTCTGCTGCATGTGATGCCTTGGACCAGCACAACCTCAAACAAAACGACCAGCCGATGGATATTCTGCAGATCATTAACTGCTTGACCACAATTTATGATCGACTGGAACAAGAGCACAATAACTTGGTCAATGTTCCTCTCTGCGTGGACATGTGCCTCAACTGGCTGCTGAATGTCTATGACACGTATGTATGGGTGTGCTGGGCTTGGGGTTCTCAGGAGCCTTCCCAGCATCACAAGGGGGTAGGGGTAACGAGATGTCTGACTCATTATAAAATGAATGGCTTGAAACTGAACAAGAACAGTCATTGAAGTGAAAGTTTAATAAACCTAATGGTTTAATGGCTGCATTTAGCTGAATCAATACAGCCCTTGGTTAGACTTGCAATCCTAGCTTTATTAAGCCAAGAAATGAGAGAGCTCGAACACAGAAGTTTTTTAACATTTTTTTGTATTCAGAGCAATTCTAAGACTGCATGTCCTCAGTAGGTCATGGCTTCACAGGGCTTTTTAAATTGATTTAGATATTCAAGAGAATTACCAAGAAACAACAGTATGAACACTTATGTAGACTCTTGTATGTGTCTGTGTTTCTGGATGTTAAAACTTTTCAGAGCTGTCCATTTTCTATAACTTTCAGTCTTGTTCCAAGATGGAAGAGGTTCATCTAATCTAATCTTTTTACAACCCTTAGTAGTCAGGAGATTTGGGGAATATTTACTCTAAAATTTAATGTTTAAAAGTGTACCTAGAAGTATAAATAAAACAGTAAATTTACCTACGAAAATTTGAGTATTTCTATTCAGTGGGTTAATGCTGTAGCTCATAACACATAGACAGACTCCAAAACACGTTTGTAAGCTAATTTTAGAATAAGCCTTTTTTTTTATTATTTGGTGAATTTAGTGCTAAAAATGTCAGTGGAAGTCTTCATTTGTGTTTTTAAGGTTCTTATCAGCCACCTTCAGCCAGACACACTAATTGCTGTGGCAGAATAAACATTTATGTATAGAAATGGAAGGACATGGGTCAGTTATTGTATTTCCACTGACGTGTTAAACCATATTGAAGTGCCATAATGTTGTTCTTCCATCCGCCCTTTTTCACAGCACTGAAGCTTCAATGATCACCTGCCAAAAAAAAGTAGATTCTACAAAGTCTCTTCCTGCAGGATCACCTCCAATAAATCCGTTGCTTATAACATCCTCTGCAGCAGCTGCAGTATCCTGTGAAGTGGATTACTCAGATTACATTATATTTTTGTGTAGTGTACTGGTAGTAAGGAATAGGGTTATATTCATTTAAGAGTCAGGTTTTATTCCTTTAATCTGCTTTGGCTTTCACAGAACTCTGATCCACTTCTGAATTATCATCAACTATATAAATGACATATAAACAAAGATACCTAGTTAGTGAAAAACAGAAAAGGTGTGCTAGGCATATTAATCCAGATCAGGCATGTTAGAGGCAGAGAGGGAAATAAAGGTCATCCTGCAGGCTGCTCATAGGCTGGACAGTTTGGTTTATATTTGCTGTGTCCAGTATAGTTCTTTTTACGTTGCACTGTGATGAAAATACAACATTAGAAATTATAATTGGCTGCCTCCAGGCAATTCTCTAGGTATGCTAGGGAACTCTGTATTGCAGGACACAATGAAACAAGAGAGGTGTTCAGTCTGTGAGGAAAGCTTGTAGCTATTTTCTGAAATTCATGTTTGAATTACATTGGTAGGAGAGGTGACCTTGGGGTCACATGTGTTTAGTTTTCATTGTAAACTTAATAGGCAGAGATCAACTGAAGTGCATAGCAGTACTGGAGACATTTAATTAAATGTACTGAATCTTTACTTTTCTTATAATTGAAAACTGTCATTTGTAAAGATATTAATCAAATTCACAGTCAATGACTGATCTAATTATGGGCACAGCTCTGCAAGTCCAACACGTTTCAGATTTGTTTTAATTGATCAGTCACTCATGCTCATTTGCAGTAGCATGCTAAATTATTGGTTTGACTTGGGAGGAGAGGAGAGTGAACTGAACAACTCATGATTCGTGCAAGTTTCAATTTAATATGCCTTGCAGGGAAATCATCATTCTACATTCTTCTTCTGAATAATTTGCATGAGCCTAGTATTCATCAGCAGGAGTTTCTCAGGGCACAGATGATAATTAATTTGGAAAAGATTGGAAGGAGAGGAGTAAGAGGATTGGAGTGTGGAAAGCATAGGTAAACAACAAATGCTTATATATGATGAAAAGCAGAAGATTCTTTAGTAAAAGGTTGCAAATTCTAAATTTGGCTTTGTCCACCAGTTTCTGTCTGCATCTTTTACAGTGTTTGCAGGGGAGATGTGTGGGTAAATGAGCACCACTGGCTCCTACAACGCTTTTGTAGGATTAAAAAGACAATGTGCATCTTTGCCACACAGTGCAGCCTGATGTATGACTATGGCATGCCTGTACATGATTTGTCTTATTCCCATGTTGTTCTAACTGGTGACATTTCAACACTGTTGAAAAGGCTCTGCTTCAAAAATGTCATATTTAGACATTAGCTTCATATGTTGTATATGCCTTCATTTGCAATAGATGTTAGATATTTGAAATGCTGTCTGAAATGAGTCTTGGGGGAAGCCAGCAACTGGAATTAAATTGAGCTAGACCAGAAAACTAAGAGAGGATGTGAAGGTTTCTCCCTTTGTCACCTGCAGTGCAGAGGAGGATGTTTTGCTCACAGTCGCATTAAAAAGCCCAAGTAGTTGTGTGGGCAGGAGTGAGCGTGATGGGAAGGCTGACCGGAGGCAGCCCAGGGACTGATGCAGAGCATGGCAGCCCCTTGGTGCTGCTCAGGACAGGTTTGAGTGCTGCGAGGAGTCGCTCAGAAACCATGCTGTGCTGTTAATGGCATAACTGTGCAGCCTGCCTTCTTTCTCGTGATTTCTAGGCAAGCTTCATCATTCACCTGAATGCCTTACAAGTGCCTCTTTCACTGCGCACCGCTGGCAGAGGCTGATTTTTCGTGCTTAGCTCCCTGTTGCCTTCTCAAACAAGTCGGGGCAGGCCCAACAGACAGTAAGCAAAGACTGTCTAAAAATGACTGCTGCACTGCATTTTTAATGAAAGAGAAGCTCTGTTGTCTTTGGCAAAAGGGATAGTTTGCTGTTCTGTCAAGGACCACATCTTCTCTGCGAATAGCTCAGCAGCAGTTCATAGAGAAGCCTGTTCAAATAAGCGCAGGGTAAAGACTCTGCTCTCATTATTGTCATAAAAAAGGAGGCGTGTAATTATTTCCAAATGAGACCATTTCTGGTTGAATTGATAAAACAGCACAATCCAATTTGGCTATGCCTGTGAAGCTACAACAATATTGTATATTTCGTTTGTAGTTTACCTAGTAACTGGCTGGTGTGCACTGTGCAGCCTGGTTCTGTGTGGCAATTCATTTATGATGACTGTAGTACTGCAGTGAACTTTGTTCTGGTAAACAAATTATTAAATGGATGGATCATATTATCAGCCAATGTTTCTTTTGTCATTAGGGGTCGAACAGGAAGGATCCGTGTCTTATCTTTCAAAACTGGTGTTATATCTCTGTGTAAAGCACACCTGGAAGATAAATATCGATGTAAGTCAATGTAATTCTTTAGGTTTTACTTCATGTTTATATTCTGTTCTTGTTCCTCCTATTTATTGCATAAACATTTAAGTAGCATATTGATGCATTCTTTTAGGTAGCCCAGATGCAAAGTGTGTTAATTTGCTTCACCTTGAACTGAAAAGTTCTTTGTTCAGTTCAGGCTTTATGTAGTTTAGCACAGCAGTCCCCAAACTTTTTTTATTGCACCCCTATCAGAAAATTTTTTTGAGCATTCACTCCCAATACATGAATATTTATTTAGAAATTATATACGTGTACCATTGTAATAATATATTACGAACATTATAACAAATAGACATTTAAAAAGGATTTGATAAAGATGAAATAAACACCGTTTTTAAGTCATTTATTAGCAGTGCAAAAAATCTTTTCTGACTGCACCCTAATGGATTGGTTTGTGCACTCCCTGGGGTACAAGAACCCCTCTTTGGAGATCACTGGTTTAGCACACCTTCATACACAAAAATGCATGTCTACAGGACATCTTGCATGACACCATACGAAAATATATTAACATTTTAAAGTGTTTTCCACAGTATGGTCTGGGTCTTATCATGTACATTATGTTTAAATACAGTTGCTACCCTTAAATAAATATTACAGGTATGCAAATTTTGCCTATTTTAATAGACCAAATCCTGAAATACTTGAAAAAATTCCACTTGAAGTTTTAATTTTATCTGACTAATGAATCAGTTCATTAGTGAGACCAGGATCCAGAAAAGAACTACGGATAAGAGTAGTTCTTTAGAGTAATTTTCTGGCCAAATTAAGTGGTATCACCTATGCATGCATTAAAAAAAAAAAAACCACAAAAAAAATCCAGCCTTCAGGATTTGACCCAATACCATAGAAGTTCTTCATCAGTTGTTATTATTCTACTCTTCTGCTAATGACAGTTGAAGAACGCTAAAGAGAAAACAGACAGTTCCAACAGCAGAGTCTGTGCATGACTATGTATAATTGGATCAGATTTTAGGGCAATCACTATGAATGTCACAGTTTAGATCTCTAGGTGTTTCATGTGGGTGTTGTGAAAAGTATTCAGAAAATCTTTTTAAGAAATTTACTCAGTACAGATATTTTCCAAAATGATATTTCACTGAAGAGTTTCAAAGTTTTAAAGGAAAATATTTATTCATATTTTATAGTCTCCTGCAGTGTGTGTGTACAGTAATGCATAACCCTACTTTTTAGGGGTATAGAACACTTAATGTTTTAATGATGGGGCCATCAAAAGCTGAATCATTTGTGGGAGAGAAAGGAATTGTCTCTGCCAGGCTGTGGTTTGGCTTCACCATCCATGGTGAAGTTGTAGTGCAATTGCTATTAGTATTGCTACAAGCATGTGACGAGTTGCACCCCTTAACACTTTTTCTCTCATTTGTGCAGCAGAGCAGATTTGGTTGTGCTAGAGCACAAGTCTTCATGCTTACAGAGGTGATGGAAGGATTTATTCCAAAATTATTTATTATAAAACTTGACTTGGCAAGAGTGGAATTCATGTAATTAAAAAATAATCCTTTATTCCTTTGGAAGAAAACAGGTGTCGAAGCAATGCTAGGAAAGTTATCTCAAGCAGTGCTGAATCACCTTTATAATTGTATCCCTGGTGTTGGATGAAATATTAAGGTGGCTCCAAAGAAGTGCATTATTTTATTCTAGCTGTCTCTCACTCTCTTTTTTTGCTTTTTTTAACTTCAAAAAGTAAAGATAATTTATTCAGGTCGTATATTGTCAACAGGGATATTACCAAATAAATATTTCAGTTAACGCTGAACTGAATTTTCTTCTTCTTATGAATTCTAAAACATCCTCAATGTATATGTAGTGTAACTAATTCCCACCAAATAAAATTGAGTTTATGAAGTGATAATAACTCTGTCTTGTAAGGACTCTTTTCTAAAATGGTGCAGTAACAGAACATGGCTTCAAGTGACATTTCACTTCAGAGGTGAAAACTTAATATATTAACGTCCCCAGTGGACGGCAGGTTCTGTAGTACTGTAATGTTTTTCTTTCATTATAGAAATACTCTTGGATTAAAAGATTATGATATATCAAAGTTAGGGAGCTCTTGTTTTTCAGTTAATGCACCTGAAAGAGAAATGGATTCTCTGAGTTGTAAGTTAACTGCTAATACTTGAAAATGTGCTGTATGTTGTTTGACGTTATTTTACCGTTAAACAATATTTTTAAAACATATGATTTGCTGTAGCTCAAAGATCCTGCTGTTCAGTTAGCTGTGGCACTACTGATAGTAGCAGCTGTGTTAAAGAATCACAGTCACTATTACCAGTAATGCTACAGGTACTGTGTAAGAATGGCTTTTCTTCCGGGGTACAAGCCAACAATGCTATTAAAAATTATCACTAGAGTGCATATTTAACAGAAAAAAAACCCCAAACCAACAGTGTTTATGGGAGAAGCAGCAGCCAAAATGAAGATGCATTTGTGCTCCTGTTCACCAAGGCCGTTGACTGCACTTGTGAGCCTTTGAAGTGATTCAAACTTCCATGTTATTGGCTGCATCCCCGTAGTGATGCTTTAGCTCTGGTGTCCTTTTCCTTTCCCCAGATCTGTTCAAGCAGGTGGCAAGCTCCACTGGCTTCTGTGACCAGCGCCGGCTGGGACTCCTGCTGCACGACTCCATCCAGATCCCTCGGCAGCTGGGAGAAGTGGCTTCCTTCGGAGGCAGCAATATTGAGCCGAGTGTCAGAAGCTGCTTCCAGTTTGTAAGTTCATGTTTGTTCACTGTTAATTTTCTGGTTTGTGTTTTGTGTTGAGGTAGCCTGTCTGTTCTGAAGAGGACTGAAAACCCAGAAGGATTAGGGTACTGAGAGTCATTTAAAGATGGTGTTCACTGGTGTATTAAACTGTTCCTGTGATGAGATGTGTTTGAATTAGCCTGATTCTCTGGCCACGGTGGAAAAAGCCCAGATTATGGTGGTATCCAGACAGCAAATAATGGTCATCAAGGCTTGTATTATAACTGAACCCAGCAAACAGTTTAAATCTTTGTTGCGGCAGCTCCCAATCTTACAATTCTCTATTTCCAGCAGTAGATCACCATTTATTTCTGCCATGTAGGTGAATAGCAGTGGTTAATCTAAATTTTGGCCATATACATACCAGTGACAGCCAGGTGCCCACCGGAGCAATAGGAAAGGAGTGAGTGCCTTCAGTGCTGTCTAGGGACAAGGAGGACTCAAAGAGCTCCTTCCACTGCTTGAATAGATAATGGCAGTTTTCTTTAAAGTGTACCAAAAGAATTCCTGTCCTGTCTGTTGAGGAATACACAGCAAACTGGAGGCTCTTTTTCTAACTTGTAAATTATTTAATCTGGGGAGGAAGAGAGTTAAGGGAATTATTCATCCTTATCTTAACCACCAGCAGAATGTGCAAGATGAAGACAGCTGCTTAATGAAAAGGTAGAGGAGGGGAGGTAATGTATGGTCTGTGATTAACTCTCAATGCATCTGCTACATTACAATGGCAGAAATGCTCTTTTCCCATCCCCAGTGTCCCTGGAGGATTTTTTGTTTTGTTAGGGACGGGGGAGTTGTTTGCTTTTTTGCTTGATGCTCAAGTTTCATTTAGTAGTTGCAGTTTTTTAGTATGCAAAACACAGCGAGGTTTTTTTTTAATGAATATTAATGTTTAGAAATAGTCTTCTTACACACAGTGACTATGAAAATAATCTAAAATCACCACAAACTTCAGTTGTGCTGGGACGTTTGCTTTCTGTATTTTTTAAACTTCTTTTAACAGATTAATTCTACAGGATTCACATTTTCCCATTTCCATCATTCATGTCTTGACCTCTTATAATTCCAACCTGTAGTTGACGCCATTTCTGAATTAATTTTTTATAGGGCCATATACTGGGTAGGTAACCCATGCTGATAAGCTATGAGCTATGTTGATAGCTGGCTTAGACCCAGCTGTGGCTTTCAAGCCTCAAGTTCCACACTGGGCTTTCAAGTGAGACCAACACAAAATGATGCCACAGCAAATCTGTGTTCAAAAGCTCGCTGTTGCAAATGACCTTCCTCAGAAATTAGGAGTTGCTGGATCCTGTCATTTTCCCAAGTGAATGGCAGGAATGCTTAGAACACTGTTGAAAAACTGATCAGAAAAGTGACCTCAGAATCTGACAAACAGAGGGCTTTTTTGGAAGGAGGGCTGCCATTCTGTGTATTTATACTAGGAAAAAACCATAAAATTTGTAGTGGTGGAACACACAAAACCAGTTTTTATAAAGTAGGAATAATAAAAAACTCATTTAATAAAATGAGTTAGCAACATCGTTGTTACAAATGAAGACCTACCAGTGGACTTGGGCTGAATGCTGTACTGTATCCAGCTGCCAGCATTTCTAGAAATAGCCCAAGCACAGCTTGGTAAAACCCTTGACATGTTCATAAATCAGAAAACCTGAGGTTTCCTTCTCTTACCTGCGCTGAAAAATTTGTTTTCTTCTTATGTGCAGTAAGAGGAATTTAATTCTCGCTTTCTCCTCTGGGTAAGGAGAAAACCTCAATTTAATTTGCAGACTGGGAGGGTCGTTTCGGACCTGGGTTGCAGCAGAACAAACGATATTCTAGGAGGACCAGAAAGCTAGAGGGAGGCTCAGCCAAGGAGGGGAAATACAAAAATGGTCAGGTGAAGTGCTAGGGAGAGGAGCAGAAAGCCAAGCACAGGAGGAGCCCTGGTGGAAGGGAGGGAGAAGGGACGAAAGAGTGGAAAAATAAGGGCCACTTAGGGAACTACGGTAAGAGCAGTAGTAGGAATAGTAGTCATAAAAGAAAGAAAAGAGTGGGAAGGATGAGGCAGGAAAGAAAGGATCAACCAGGAATGGACACGCGGGAGAAAATAAGGCCTTTCCAGGGGAAAGGGAGGAGGGGAGCACAGAGACATCCTTTCAGTGTAGGATGGTGGTGTATGAGGGGCACGAGGGTCCCCAGTCTGGTGGGGGCAGCGCAGAGGTGCTGGGGTGGGGATGCAGGATGGAGCAGGGAGCAGCCTGGGAAGTGGAGCGTCTGGAGGAGCTGGATGGCCGAGGAGGATTGCACAGGGCTCCCGACAGCCTCCTTTTACCGAAGTGAGATAATTGAATTTTTAAAAATATTGCGAGGATTCATAGTTTACTTTACTGCGTGGAAACTAAATTAAGGCTTTCTTTGAACGCCCACAGTGAGGAATGCTTTTACTTTAGGGTTTTTTTTATTCTTTTCTTCTTCCCTACCCCCCACCCCCCTTCTGGTGATAAGCCAGCCGTAAATTGCATTCATGTCAGAGTCTGCACAAATGCGTGCTTCAGGAATGGCTTTCCCACCCCCCTTAGGTTAGGTGCCCTGGCAACGGCCTTGTCTGTCTGCACAACAGCAAAAAAAAAAAGGGGATGTTTACAGTTCCCAGCGATAACAGGGGAAATCTCTCCTGCTTTTCAGTTTGAAGTGCGAGTCCTTGGGAATGAGGGTTGGGGAGGGCGGGTTTCCCAGCCCGGCTGCTAAGAACAGCCTGCCAGCCCTGCCTGCTCCCAGGCTCCTGCTGCTCCCAGGCTCCTGCTGCTCCTGCCTTGCTGCTTTTTATCCTCCCAGCACTGACCCTCGCTTTCCACAGTTTTCTTCATATATGGGAAAGTGCTGATAGTAATTGTCGGGGGAAGAAGGATATTATGGGACTCATCTTTCCTGTGTGGGGCAGGGGGATATAATTTCTGCTTTGAGATTTTAAAGAAAAATCATTTTTCAGTGAGAGCAAAGAGCTTGGTCTGATGACCACTTGAAGACTATATAGTTCTGCCTGCACACAGACTGCATCAAAGCAATCTATAGATCCACGAAAAATTGGGTGATTTCAGTATTACTGCAGTGCGAAAGCACTTTCCTTTTAGTTCTATGGTGGGTGTGTTTTTTAGGTAAACAGGATAAGGAAATGATATGGACTGAAAGACACGCACACTGTGTTTTAATCACAGTAGAAAATTATTAATATGCTTTCCTCGTAGAGTGTAAATAGGACCTAGGAATTCATATCACTGCCTTGGCTGAGTTACTGTGATATTGGGACCTTTAAGAAATGTGATACAAAAGCATAGTGCAGCTTGGATGAAAATTTTTCTTGCTGTTTCTCAATAAAATTTTGGATATTTGGTACTTGGTTATCAACTGCTTTAAGTATGCTTTATTCGGATCATGTACTTGAGGTAGAGTATCAAGTACAGAGGAAGCTAAGGAACAGTAAAATATGTACAGTTAATTCATGTCTATATTTTAAACCTTCTTGTTTCATTTTACTTTGACAGAAGAGAGTATTTTAACATTCTGTGTTGTGTAGTCTTAATTTCTAGGTTTGTACTTGATCAGCGATAAGGCAAGATCATCCTGGGTTTTACAACTACCTACCTGTGTCCAAGTCCAGTGTATTTGCTCAGACAAATAGAATCCAAAATAGGGGCCAGTTAGTCCTTTTAGGTGGAGTTTGGGTATTGCAAATCCTGGTCCAGGACCCTGATAGTGACTTTGGCCACAAATGTTGTGATTTAAATTGGTTGGGCAGTTGTTTTGTGAGGTGTTGGTTTGGGGTTGGGGTTTTCTTCAGCAGTTAGGAAATATCAGTCCTGTGTACAAATAACTATATGTAGTTATACAGAGGTCTATATGAAAGTAACACAAATGCAGTGTTACTGTTGAGGGACCAGATCTCTTTTGAGAAATACAGGCAGCCCTTGTTTTTATTCATGAGATATTTTTTCAGCTTTTGGCTCTGACAGGAGAGAGCTGACCTAAGGGTACTAGCAAATCCTTCCTCAAGCTGCTGTGCTGTAAATGTCATAAAACAGCAATTCTGGTTTTATATCAGCAGGATTTTGTGAACCTGCGTGACTTTGGGAGGCACTCTTGAATCAAGACTCCTACAAGTGAACCGCTTTACAGAGCTCTTTGAAAATGATTTAGGGGATGGATAGCAAGAAGATGGTGTTTTTCAAGTGTGGATGATATAAAACTGTAAACTAATTAGCTTCTGGGTTCATGTTTTGGGGTTTTTAAATTTTATTTTATTACTCTTTGCCACAACACTAAAGACATTGACTAGACTAGTCAATGAAATCAAGTGTAACAAAAGGGGTCACAGTAAGGATGTTAAGGATTTCCTTGAAGGGTTGATACAGATATAAGAAGTCTGTATCACCCCAAGTTACCTTAAAAATTATCCTCTCTTGACCATGAAGCAGCACTTGTCTCGGAAACAGTAAATTCTTGACTTTTGTTTTTTCACCAGCCAGCAGTGGGGAGAACACAGATGTATTGAGGAAGCCATTCAGGAGTGGAAAACAAGGTTGAACAGGGTTTGATCTAACTCCAGGGAGACACAGCTGCTGTTCATGGCTTACTCTGCATTTTTAAACTTTAACAAGTCATATGAATCCTATTCCTCAGTTTGGTTTGTCCAAAACAGTATTTACCTAGACTATCGTTAAGCTTTCCATCCTGGATAAGAAACACTATTGAATTAACAATGTTAATTAATTTCCTGCACTGCATATAAACAGAGTATAGCTCATTAAAACCATATCAGAAATTTGTGCTATATTGTCTGACTCCATCCAGAAACATACCACATCATTCATGTAAAAACACTACTGTATTTTGAAGCATATTTCATATTATAGATCGGTAAAGTTAATATAGCATAGAATATTTTTTAAACTACTAGTTGGAAGAAGGAAGGGGAAGGACCAAAAAATTAAACTCCTATGTACTGCATAAAGATGCTAGCACCACCCTACTTCCTATTCCCACATTGTTTCTTCAAAATAAATACGGAAAAAACAGATGTCTGAAACATAATGAATTTGAATGTCCCCCATAACGAAGTGTTACGTGTAAGCTGGAAAGGGCTTTATAAATTTTACTCCATGATTCACTCTGTTATTACCATAAAAATTGGGAGTTGCACAGAAATCTGTTCAAGAGAAGAACCATTAATATTCTTTACAGCTTGATCTTGTTGGTTCAGATACAAACTGTATGAATTCAGACTTCTTCCCTTATATAAAATCTTCAGCTACTGCCTTTACTGGATTTAGAGATTATTAAAAAAAAACGTAATAGCAGCTCAGGGAACAGTTGAGAACTGTCTGTCCTGTACTGTCTGACCCTGACCAGCTTTTCTCCACATGGCTTTAAATCTTCATGTAATATAATTCGGAACCAGTTCTGATACATTTTAATGCAGCTAATCTCTCTGAGCACGGGTTTTGTACCGCCAGCATGCGGAGCTCTGGGTAGGCAGCTATTGGGACTGCTGGCAATCGTCGATGACTGCAAAATTAAAATAGATCTTTGGATGTTATGGAAAGTCTTTCATCGCTGCAACGTTTTTCCTGCAAATTTAAAGCAGCTACAAGTGGAGAGCCACGCTTTGAGCGGCTCATTCTTATTCTGACTGCAACTTGCACTGCAGTATTTCTGTACACTGAGTGTTTTTCTATTAGAAATGGCATATTAGAGACATCCTCTTAAAATTTTTTTCATCCTTAGAGGACCTTTGCATAGAAAGAGTAGTCTGGTAGGCAGGGTAATGCTTTGCCAGTCTGGTTCCTGGTTGGTGCTGGATGATTGAGTAAACCACAGAAAGCCTCCCCCCAACCCCTTTAATGCCCTGGCTGCTAGCTGAAAAATAGATGTATAGATGATAATATTTTATAAATGCAACTCTCTTGGGAGAGTTCTGGAATTAATTTAATTCTGTTGAATTCACTGATGTCCTGCAGCAAAAGGCAGTAACTGCTGTTCCGAACAAAAACAAAAAGTTTATTCCATTTCATATAAGGTCTGTAGTGAATATTAAATTGTGATGGAGTTTATTTGAATAACTGTAGATAAGTGGTGGTTTGATGGTTTTACCCCAAACATCCAAAAAGGATGTGTATGGCTCTACTAGAAATCCATATACATGGATGTTTAAATGCAGTAATAGGAGTCATTAGATGGTTTCCCAAACTAGCATCTCAAGAAGAAAGCCGTGACCAAAAAATCTCTTGTTTCTAATTAACCAAAGTATTGCAGCAGCATTTTAAGTCCATTTTAATGAAATGCATTGTTCAGGAGGTAATCTGGGGATTTTTTTTCCACATCTTTCTTCTTGTCAGGGGTTCTGTCTAGAGACTTCGCATTTTTCTCGGTCTTCAAGTATTGATCAGTTAATTTGTTTGTCAAGATTATAAACAGTGTTAGCTTTAAAAAAAAAGCAACACAAAACACACAACTAATTGGCTTTCTCTATAGCTTGCTCTCCTTTAGATCAGTCGTGATACTTTTTCTCCAAACTCGTTGCTAGCCTTTTTAGTTGAATAAGGTTTTAGCTAGGTCATGCTAAACTCAGATTTCATGAGAAACTGGAAAAGTAACTGAGAACAAGCATAAAAACCCCCAGCACTCAATCCCCTATTCATCTTGGTCCATGTACATGATACATTAATGCTTATTATTTATTTAAATGCTTCAAATAGGTTTGGAACCACAAAGGAAGACAGTCTGCCTTGTGAAGTTTGAAATATAAAAGACTGGCCCGCTGAGAGCTGTATTTGAAAGCCCAGAGAAAAAGGAAAACAGAGGATTTAAATATATTCAGCACATAAGTATGCTGTTTCTGTTGGGTAGCATGGAAGGAAATGTCTCTAGGAGTTTGAATCAGCACGTACTGATGTTTTAGAGAAATGGAGCAGGATGGTATCCCACTTCATCAAGTGGGCCATTCCCTATGTGGACCCATTCTCCTCCCTCCCATCCTCCCCACGAGACCCCTTTGCTGTTTCTGCCTGACCCATCATCTCGCTTTCAGCACTGAAACTGTCTCCCAGGTTCTCAGATAAGCAGTTTTGTGCTGGCTTTGTGCCACGCTACATGTCGAAGAAACGTTGCCCATAAACACTGACACCATTACTTCAGTGTTTTCCTTAAAATCCTTTTTGATGCTCTTTGCCTTTATTCTGCACTGTTCTTTCCGGTGACTTGTCTGCTGGTACAATGTGACCTCTACACCTGCAGAGGGATCCCTGGTGTCCCCTGTTGCCTTGTGTTTCTTGTCTCTTTGCTGGTTCTTTTCCCATACTGTAGGTGCTGCCAGGTAGGGACAATATATCATTTTTTGGTGCGTGCATCATGCCTGCCACAATGGGATTCAGCTCTGAGACTGAGCTGCCTTGAAGTTACCACAGAAGAGACACCTGAAATAGTCACACTGGTTAGGATCTGATGGGAAGCCAGCAGAGGAACAGGGCTGCCGGGAAGTGCCCAGAGGCTCTCCTGCTTTTGGCAAAGAGGCAAAAGTGGGAAGTAATGGAATATGAGGCTAAATCAATTGTATTCTGTAGGGCAAAACTGTATTGTTCTTGTAGGCAGTTATGGGAAATTTAGAGAATATGTGGTGGAAAGAGGGATTTTGAGGCATTTAAGGAGACAGGGAGTTTACATGTTCAACAACAGGCTTGAGAAGGGATTTGAATGATTTCCTTACATATGTGTTTTGAAGAAAGGTCAGTGTGATAATGAAGAATGTTAAGGCAAAAGGAATTTTGATCAAAAGACTGGCAATGTTTAGGGCTCGGATAACACACAACTGTTTTAAAATAGGTGAGAAGCAGTGCTATGCAGGCTCAGATAAGAGAGGTGGAAAACATGAGATCAGGCATCAAAGGCGATCCTGTAAGTGGATGATTTTCTCTGTGACAGAGTACATGGTAGCTTTGTCTATTGTAATAGGGAGTAAGAGAGACTTGAAATGTTAGTAACAGTTTTCCGTTTCTGGCTTGAAGGCAGGATCCTGGATAAATTTATTATTATTTTTTTTTAATATATATATGTCTGTTTCAATGAGTGGTTGGATTAGGGCAAAAGCTGGAATATATTTGGGGAAAAGATACAGAGTGGGGATGGGAAGCAAATGGCTTGAACTGTTAATTAGCTGGTAGAAGACAGATCACTTGTGCTGAGCCCCTGTCTTTTTTCCCTCTGTGTAACAGGCCAACAACAAACCGGAGATCGAAGCAGCCCTCTTCCTGGACTGGATGAGGCTGGAACCACAGTCCATGGTGTGGCTGCCTGTCTTGCACAGGGTGGCTGCTGCCGAGACAGCCAAACACCAAGCAAAGTGTAACATCTGCAAGGAGTGCCCGATTATTGGATTCAGGTACAAACTCACTCTCTTTCTGCCATGTGTGCTACTGCTTGGTGGATCAAGAGCTCTCCTTATTTCCAGGCAAATCATGTGCTTGACTTTATGGATGTTGTTCAGGGAAACAATAATTGTGATGGCCCACGAGGGCGAGCAACACATAGATGGTACTGTGGTGTGAGAGGTGGAAAGAACAAAAATCACCTATCAGTTAGGATGTGACCCTTCCTCTGAGTCCCTGTCTTTTCATGCCTCAACCAAAGTATTGGTGAATTGCACAATTAATACGACTGGCTTTACGTTCATTGTGTCCTATACATGCAGTTACATTTTCTGAACTGGATCCTAATGAATTGCTTTCTGCCATGGTATAAAGCAAGGAATTACCTTGAAAATTCACAGACATGTAAAGACACATGTGGGTTTCTCAGAGAAAGAATGCTGTTGGTGAAACATTAACCTGGAGTGGGGGAAATGTTGCTGGTCTATTTAAACATCTGGATCGACACCATGGTTACTATGGCAATGAATAAGTCACCGTGTTGTAAAATGACTGTGTGTTGGTATGCCTGTTGAGAATCCACTTAACGGCTAAGTAAATACTCACTTTCAATTATGCCTAGACTTGTTTTATCACTTTGCTTTGCAATAGCTGCTTTGTATGGTTTCTGTCTTTTTTATGCACAGTCTTCTGTTACCATTGGCATTTCTCTTTCTATGGTATCGTGCTGTATATAAAGAGCTGTCATTAATTCTGTTTCTAAAACCCAGATAGACAACTGCAACAAGCAGTACCACATAGAAAAGTCATCATTTTGCTCTAAGCTGGGAGAGTACGGATGTTGATTTTATGCATGTAGTGGGGCAGAGCTTTCTGCTACGCAATTTTACAGGCAGTGGGAAATGGGGGAAATAATGAAGGTACTGCTTTCTTTTGAGTCTTAGTTTTTCTTCTGTGAGGCTGTTCCTCTAATTATCTAAATTCTTCTCCTTCTGCTTTTATTCCCCTTAAATATCTTAACTGGGAAATTATAAATATTACTGAGGAATAGCTAGTGATGGGATGAGTAGTGAGTAGTTCAACACATCCACAAAGTCTAATTTTCCGATTTCCAGATACAGTTTATGAACTACTGACGTACTTACATGGTTTTGTATAAGCAGCCAAAGACAAGAGGGTGGAATTGAAAAATGCAGCACTTGGAAAATCAAAGGATGGCAAGTGAATAGATAGTCTGTAGTGAGCATTGAGAACTTGGGAAATGGACACTGAAGCTCTGTGTTTGTGTCTAATTTTACTTGACTGATCTCATCTGTCTCTTAAATTTATATAACAAATCTATTATCATGATAGTAGAATCTGTCTGTAACAGATTTTTTTGCTCTGGCTTTGCAAGTCATTGAAACCCTGTGTACACACTTGACAAAAAGATACTGTATTGGAAGGCTTTTAGAAAGCTATGTGCCTCAGTACGTGTAAAACAATGTTCTTTTGAGGTCATTGTGACTGAACTGCTCCACATATTTGGAACAAGACAACCTTTATGCCTCCAGCTCTTTCAAGCACTTCAGCGTAGCAGATAAAACAGTTAGCTGCCTCACAGAGCTGATTAAATTAAATAATGGCCAGAAAGTGCATTTGGAGTTTTGCATGGATGGAATGCCGTACAGGAAAATTGTTTTGATAGACATGCTAGGGAGGACACAAACAAGTTCCTGCCTTGTATGCAGTGCTTAGGAGTTTGCTGGAGTGACTTGATGAGGGCGTTACTTAATTGAATTTTACTTCCTCAGGACATTCTGTCTTAGGAACAATGACGAAGAGCAAAAGAACTGAAATTAACGTTGTAGAAACAAAAAGCATGGTGGTGTCTTTTGTATGTTGAGAGAGAGTAATTGTGTAGAAATCTTCAGTGTTGCCCAATGTTAAAAACTTTTTTGAAGATTCAGATCTTTAATAAACATCTGAGAAAGCAATACCTGTCCCTCAGTGGTAGAGGAGCATTGCCTGGCATTGCACGACATGTGACATCTCAGGGAAGAGGATTACTAACACAGAAAACTTGGCAAACTGATGCGAAGCATTCACATAGAAATCTCTAAAGTCCTGTTTTTTTCCCTCCTCTTTTAGATACAGAAGTCTAAAGCACTTTAACTATGACATCTGCCAAAGTTGCTTCTTCTCTGGCCGTGTTGCAAAAGGTCATAAAATGCACTATCCCATGGTGGAATACTGCACACCAGTAAGTAGCTGTTTTACTGACCCTTACTGTCCCATCTTACCTAGAAAGGAAAACCTTTTATTTCCTACGTGCAAGTAAATGGAGCATTTGGGTGGCTTTTCTTCTCTCCTTCTTCCCCTCTCCCCCTCCCCATTCAATCACCTTTAACACACTCCATGCCAGGAATGTTTCATGCTTAGTAAAGGATGGTTTGAAGTAAATTGAAGTTCATTGTGCAGCGCTGTGTTGTTAGGTATTACTGCATGATAATGACTTGTTCCATGTTCAGTGCCATAGTTCACTTTATGGATCCTGCAGAAAGCCTGGTTTTTGTGTGTGTAATCATTTGTAACTTAGGTGTCACCTAATGTTTTCACTGTATTGGTGTGAGATTTTTCTTCTATTCCTCAGCAAGTTGCCATTTCACTTGTTTTCCCCCCAACACCGTGATTGTATTTTAAAATTTCTTTACAAGAAAGCTGGGGAGGGACTTTTTAGGCTGTCAGGCAGTGATAGGACTAGAGGGAATGGATTAAAACTAGAGATAGGTCGATTCAGGTTAGACATTAGGAAGAAGTTCTTCACCATGAGGGTGGTGAGACACTGGAACAGGTTGCCCAGAGAGGTGGTGGAAGCCCCATCCTTGGAAGTTTTTAAGACCAGGCTGGATGGGGCTCTGAGCAACCTGCTGTAGTGGGAGGTGTCCCTGTCCATGGCAGGGGGTTGGAACTAGATGATCTTTAAGGTCCCTTCCAACCCTGACAATTCTATGATTCTATGATTCCATGTCTTCCCTAACATCCCCCCTTACCCAAACCATTTTTATAATAATTTTTACCTTCAAGGTGGAGCTTGAGTGACTCTAGTCATAAATACCTTTATTATGGTTGGTGTAAATTTCTCTCGCTTCACTTTTAAAGATATAGTTGAAGAAAATGCACTGCGCAAACTCAGTGAGGGGTGTTCGCACCTTGGAGGAGGGTAGCCTCTGGGCTGGAGGTGTGTTTTAGTATTATAATGACATTATAATGAGCGAAGTTCACACAAAGGACAGTACTTTGTCAAAAGCTGACAGTCTGTTGGCCCAGGGTTGCAAACCGGTAGCTTATCAATTCTGTACAAACATCAAGTTCCCATTACTCTTGCAACTTTGCAGGACCTGGCCGTGGAATCTTCACTCCACTCCATCCCCCACTGCTGCGGGCAGTTTTGGCTAGGAAACTGCTGTGAAATGGATTCCTGGCATACTAGTTACACTCGTCCCTGGAAGTTTCTCAGCTGTTATACCTTTCCTTATATGTAAATGATGCTGCAACTTTGATATGATTTTAGTTTTCAAAATCATCCCCAGTCATCATTCCACATACATTTACCTATGAATTTTAATATATTTTACTAGCTTACTAACTACGGTGGTTTTTTTGAGTATGAAAAATCCTCAGGCCTTTCCTAGTGACCATTTTTTCACTATTTTTTATTACAATATCATGTCTATACTATGCAAAAGGAAAAATGTTTAGCACAAAACCAAGTACAGAGAACAGAACATGTTTTAATAATGAACTGCCAAAAATTACTAGAACTTAATGTAGTGTAACTGATACATGTTTGACATTCTTTGGAACCAAAGAAAATAAGCAATTTCTGTGAAATGAATCCAGACTGCACTTGCATGTGTCTAAGCTACAGATGGTAATAAATATTAAATTATGACAACTCAACTTTTCTCATTTTTCTGAAACAAAACAATTCCTGTAGAAAAATACTGAGTTAAAAATAAAGATAAGCCTTATTCAGCTATATGGAATTAAAATACATAAGGTATTGTTAAAATAACTGTCTTCTGCAGGTGTCTAAACACTGCGGTGGAAGCCATATGTTATTTAGGATGGCTATGTAAACTTTTTTCTGATGAAACCCCTAAAGTAAAGTAGTGTGAATGAATATTTAACATTATTTTTTAGAAATAGGATAAATGAGAAAAAATTACCTTCATTATATTGTGTGAAAGATACTAAAAAAAAAAACAAACAAAAAACAACACAGAATGCAGAGTTTGTAGAGAATGTAGGGATTTTTAATGTATTTATTTCATAACTGAATAAAGAACAGAATAATATCTGTTGCTATCCCAGAAAGCTTAACACAGCGTATAGTTTTTAATGACATTATCTCTCTAACTTCTAAATTTCTCTTGCTCAGTAAAAAGTAGATGGTAATCATTTAAGAGAATTAAACACTTCAAAACCTCTCCCCATCCTTCCTAAGGGTACTGGAATGCTGAAGTGTTCCTGGAGTCCCTCTGTACTGGGTGAAGTTCTGGCAACTTATCTTCTCACAGCTGTGCACTTCTATAAAAACATACAGTAATTCAGATTATTTACTTCACTAAATTTGTTGTTGTTGCTGTTGTTAACCACAAAACATGATTTATAGGTTCATTTTAAATCCTTTTATGGAAATCACATGGAACATAATCTCATCTGGTGGGAGGGTTTGGGATTTACTTAGGGTACTTGCATCCTGTGTCTTTATTTAGAGATTGTAGTGAGACCAGTGACCACTACGGTTTTAGAAAATATGAGGTCTGGGCTGGAAAAACTTCTAACGTACACTCGAAAGCAATGCAGGAGGGATGCATTGTGGTCATTATGGCATGCACTCTACCAAACTTGAAGTTTATTTAAGACGCTACTATAGCGTGTAACACTTGATCATATTCAGTTTCCATCTGGTACACGATCCCCCCGCCAGATTAAAATACATTCTCCACATTCTTCATAAGATTCCACAGTGCTTTAGTCTCTATGAGTGTGGGATTCTCTTCACAACAGCCAGGCAGTCTGGGTTGGCAGTACTGAAGCCAGTTAAATACAGTTATGTATATGGATGTGTTACACAAACCTAGGACCACAAAGTGGCATAATCCTCACTGCTACTGAATAAAAACAGGGATGTATTCTTCCTAGAAGCATAACAGATGGCACCAAATCAGATCTCATTCTTTCCATTTTTATGTCATATCTGCTGCTGCTGAAAATATATCTGGAGACATGATCATTAAAACACTATAATGTCATTACTAATATAAAAAGGAGAAAGCAGGTTTCCATTGCTCCTCAGAACTACCAATGAAGCATGGATCTTGATACTCTGCACAGGCTAATGAAGCATGCAAAATATCCTTCCCTGTGAGATCCTGACAGCCCTGAACAGCACTTAATCAATGATTACTTTCTTTGGTGCCAATATGTTTCATTTTTTTCTGGTGCCAATATGATGTATTTTACTAGAACATATTTTTATGTAGCAAAGTTCTCTTCTGTGATTTTTTTTTTTTTTTTTTTTTTTGCATAAAAATCATACTTACTTAAAAAAATATTTCCCAATGCTCTTCAGATATTTTATTTTCTGACAATTGTTTTTCTTAAAATGACTTTGTTGGTATGTGATTTTGATTGTATAACCATACAGAGAGTTTCAGTATTTTAAGAAGGTCAGATTTTACCTACAATAGGATAATTAGAGAATGGCTTAGATCTGAAGTGATCTTTTGAAATTATCTGGTCCAACTCTTACCTCAGAGCAGGATTAGCTTCCAAATTAGAGCAGATTGCTCATCAGCATGCACAGCTGAGAGGCAAACATCTCCAGGGATGGAAGTTCCATCATCTCCACTGGTAAACTGTTCCTGCGCTTAACCACCCTTTCCACAATTTCACCCCTCACCTCCCCTACAATATTTAGTTAGATTTTCCTTTACTGCAGTTTGTGTTAAGTGCCTCTTTCCCTTCAGCTATGCATCTCCCAGAAAAGCCTGTTTCCTGTCTTCTCTATAACTGTTCATTAAGAGGTTGCATACAGCAGGAAGACACACACCTGTCCTTAACTTTTCAATCCTCACAATAACCAGATGCACCTTTCAGACTCTCCTTGCACATTGTGTGCTCCAGCTCTCTGAAAAGTTTGGTGGTGATATGTTGTACTCAGTTTGTCAGTGCACTTCTTGCACTGGAGTGCTTCAAGTGTACCAGTAACCCACACAGTCTTATGAGGGTGAGAACACTCACTCTCTGCTTTTTTTCATACTTTGGGACACTTCCTATACTGAGGTGTAATCATCACCCTTACTGTGTTAGTTTAAGGAACAGACACAGTTGGGATATCACCTTTTCTTTCTCCGCTGTGCTCAACTATGTATCTGCTAGCATATCCAATCTGGGGTTGGAAAGTAAGTTTCTGCACCTTGTCTGAAGGATTTTTTTCTTTATTTAATTTTTATTTAATATCTTCCTTTATCCTCTCCACCACAGGTTGCTTCAAAGTCTCCCTGGACATAGCACAGTACTAGCTCCATTGCAAGATCAGGTAGATCTGTGATTTCTATACATTTGGAAACTGGCAAATAAACAAAAGACTATTTTCCTCAGTGACTGTGAGATGAATATTGGTTAAAGATATGAATGTTGGCTAAAGCACCACACCACCTTGGACAGAAAAGCAGCATAGGAAGTATGTCTACAACTCAATGTCAAAATATAAACTTCATAGCATGAAAATATATTTAACTTTTATACACATTTGGAAACTGGCAAATAAACAGAAGACTATTTTTCATCAGTGAGTGTGATGTTGTGATCCCATCCACAGCCTCTTCAGAACATGACTCACCATGAAGGACCAGGCTGCCAAGAAGGACAGTAATGCATGACTCAGCCTAGCTAATCTGTGACCTGTCAGTCAGTATCTGAGTTGTTCCCTCCTTAACTTTTCTTAGAAGATTATTAAAAGTAAGCATATCATACCAATATAGATGACTTTTTTCCAAGACATGGAAGAGGACATATTGTCATACCACCCTGTTACCAGGTACTAACTTCGGTGCCTCCCTCCAGGAGTTAACTGTGATACAGACCTGACTTTTCTATATCATGGGACAATCAGTGTCTGTGTAAGAATAAATATTTTATAACTTATGAAGCTAAAAAACTTGAAGTGTGATTAAGACTAAACCAAACCTTATTTCTCTACAAATTCAAACAAACAAACAAACAAAAAACCCACCACCACAAATAAATAAATAAATAAAATTAAAGGCGGGGGGGGGGGGGGAAGGGGGAGGCACTTTTTCACCTTAAAGTCTTCTCCAAAAGATGAAAAGAAGAATTCTAAAAATGCACTATTGTCAAAAATTCACTGTTGCTTTCGCAATCTTAAAAAAAACTGTTGGCAATGGATATACTGCTCCTCTGCACAACATCACTTCTCTCACTAGTTTTCTTCTATAATTGCAGCACATGCATAATAATGGAAGCATGTGGTGCAGAATAGACAGGAAACTTCACGAATGAGTATGAAATGTCTAGTTTGCTGAATGGACCATGCAAGTTGAATTTGCTGTATGTTTGCTGCCAACGTTATAATCCCTTTTCTAAGAGCTATATGACAATTCCTATTCTAAACCCTCTTCTACTTCCCTTCTACTTCCTGTCCCAGATCAATAAGTCATTAGTTCTTTATGTTTCAGTGTGTCTATGATGGTTTATTGTCACATGTAGATCTACAGCCCAATGCAGTTAGGTTGTCAGATAGCGCAAATTGACTCCATGGTTCAGAAACACAGGAAATGTTGGCTGAACATGCACCTGCACATGTGAACAAGTGCAGCTTTTCTCTGTGCATGGAGTAATTGTTTTGGTTTATCTTCAGCAGTTACTTCTTTCCGTTTTTAACTCATGCCCTAAATTACAAGATCGTTCTTCTATTTGTAGACATAAATAACTTATGAGATGTCTTATAGTATCTCCCCTTTCCACATTGACACTAAACTCCCAGCTGCATCATTTGCTTTGTGATCAGTTTGCATTAGACTAATTCACTGCTCCTCTCAGAGAGTCTCAGTAAAGTCACCTGCCGTAGAGTATGTGAGCAATGATAAACTTAGAACAGAAAGTTATTGCTGAAACTGTCAACTGTAGACTACAGAGATACAATTTAAAAGAATAATACATTAAGTGTATTTTCACTTTTTATTAAAATATGCCTTAAATTGTGTAGCTCTGCATACTCTGTTGTTACATATGGTTTTACTTGGTTTTCTAGTATAAAAAGTTGTGTCATTAAAGAAAAAGAAATCAATATCCAAAATGCCAGCAGACAATATCTTACGTTAGAATAATTTTTCAAGTAGTTTATTTATAATTCTTACCCTCAGATGTACCTGTTCTTCTCTTTCAATGGACATAAAAAATTATCACTTACATTCCCTTTGCACACTTATTGTGTAAATTATATTCTCATTAGTAAAGTGAAATTTTATAACTGAAAGAAGTATAATTAAGGTTCAAACTGTACTGTAATTGTTCAGTTACAAATAGTTCATGATGACTAACTAGAGGCCATTATTGCTCTATGAATTTATTCTGTATTTATATTTTGAAATATAATTCTCAGAGTCCTGAACAACTACCCACTCTTTTGAAAACAGAGCAATATAATCTGAATTTTGGTGTAATTTTAACGTGAAGGTATATCTGATTCTCACAGATAAAACTTACAGATACTCAACAGTGCTGAGATGAGAATATTTTATTATTTTTTTTTAATTAAAGAACAGGTAAAAAGCAAGGAACAGAACACACCACAGCAGAGACACCGAGGGAGAAGTAATATATTTTCTTGGAAAAAAGATACCAGTTGTCCAGAAACAGCACAGAAAGGAAGATGTCATTTTTCACTTTGAAGTTAGCAAAAACAAAAATTAAAAAAAAATAAATTTCAAAACTGTTGTATGAAGGCCAAAATATCCTTGGAAAACCAAATTTCCGCCAGCTAACTATTCAATGATGAATAGCTGTTTGTTATTTCCTGCAAATGTGAGGCAAATTGCTCTAGCTTTTTTAATGACAGAAGGCTGAGCCATCTGCACTTGTAATTGAACATGTTATGTGAATAGGTGGTTGTTATGAATGGGTTGGTAACTAATAGATGCAAACTAATGCAATAACTTCTTCATATGCCTATAACCTACTGCAGTCTCTGCTAAATTTTTTCAGAGCTTAATGAACAATCACTAAATACATTGTCACTTTCCGTTAGATCATTTGGAATGTAGAACTCAGCATAAGAAATGATGGCTCTTCTCTTGTTGTTGCTGGGAAAATGTATCACTGAAATGCATATATTAAGTATATGACTATATGGAAGCATGAAAGAGAAGAGTTCATTCACTGTATTTTAAAGCTATGTATTGAAGCTGGAATAAAGTATGCTTGTGAATTTCACTGCTGTTGAGGACTTCACTGGTTGTACTCTAAGTAAGGTCTTTCTTTTATTTCAAGTTCTCTTAATTTGTAAGTTTATAATTTCTTTTACAATACACTGTGTCAAGTTTTGAAATTTAAAAATAAAGGTATGGAGTTGTGTTAATTAAGCAACAAACACAATACATTATTAAAATGCTTCAGACTGAAATTTTGGTGCTGTTACTGTCAGCAATATAACTTTTACATACAAAAATGTCACCACATGCTTTTAAACAAGGGCTTTTTGTAAAAGTTTATTAAAAAAAAATATATATCAGATTTTCAAGGTTAGGATGAAATGTTTATACTTTAAAAATGTGCATTTGAAACTTTCAGGTCTACAAAACTTAAAAGCCAAACAATTCTTGGTGCAACAATTGTACTAATGTACACCCACCCTGATTAATTATTTCAGTCTCATTAGAAAGCATCCTCTATTATTGTCCTCTGTTAATTTTAATAACTTGCAGAATGTAACTGAACCTACCTTTTGTAGCTAAAGTAAAATGAAAATGCTTAGAGTCCTTACTTAAATGTTCTCATAGTTGAAAACTCCTCACAGATTTATACATTCCATAGAGCAAATGTTGATTTCATTGTCCTACCTACATACTTTGGAATGCTCTAGCCTGTAGTTTTAATATAGAATACAAACATTTTGTGTGAATATTATTTTGTAGAAGTAGAGATTTCTAAATAATCTTTGTGTGTATTAGCTTGACTTCCCACAAAATAATCAGCTTTATTTATGTAATCAGTAACACACATGTTTACACTGCACTTTGAAGGTCCTCATTATATCTGCAAATTAAGTTCATAACATCTTCTTGTCTTCTTCTTTGTCCTACTGAATGCACATCCGTAGTCCAAACTGAAAACTTACCTTGTATTCAACACTGCTGTGCATACGATAAACATCTGAGTTAATGTCAAAGGATTAACTACCTACAGTTAATTCTGATGGGACAACACAATTATAGGAAATGTATGTTAATTAAGAGCATGAGTATAACTCACCTGTCTAATGAAGTGCCCCTCATCTATAAAGTTTCACATAAACCACAGTCTTTACAATTAATTGAGAAAATGCACAACTTATATTCTCTTTCTATTATTTTCTGTGTCATTACACAAGGAAAATTCCGGATACAGCTGCATTTAAGAGGAAAATTAAATAAAAGCAAGGATTCCCAATGTGTTAGTGTGCATCTTTGTTATTGCTTTTATAATGACAAAATATTAAAAAGGTAAAAAGTCTCCTTTCTGTCTTGTGGAAATGAATAAAAAAAAAATCACCACAAATGTATAACAACTCCTTCAGAATTAAAACAGAAGTACATTAAAAAAATTACACTATTTTGTTTTCTTACCCAATATGGAGTTAATTCAGTTTCCCCCAAGTAAGTTATTGTGCTGTTCTCAATATAAAGTAAATCCCCATAACCCCTATTCTGAAATCCTTTCAAATGCAAGTAACAAGTGTGGAGTTATTACAACATCAAACATAACTATTACTGTAAACTACACTTCATTATAATTTGAGAGGCTTTTTTTGGAAAATGCTTCAAGCACTATAAACCATAAACATGATGTTAAATATGAGCTTATCACCTCCCTGTATTAGAAATTCTTAAATTTTTCACAGCATAGTTAGTGTCTTGTGAAATCTTTTCATATGTAATTCCATCCTGAGAATACCAGCCATGATTTCATGCTTTTTATGTTCCTAAAATACTTGACTACATTAAATCCATGGTACATAAACAGAAAGAGAACAAAAAAGTGGAGTTTAAAACAGTTTCTTATGTTCCTTTTTAAATGCTGGTTAATTACTTATTTTTCAAATCAGAAATGTATGGGTTATATTCCAGCCCAATCACTAGATATTTAAACAACAATTTTTCAGGAGTAGAGGTAAAACAATGCTAGAAAAGTCTGAAATCTAACCTATTAGAATAAGTAGATCCAATGTGATAGTTTAAAACAAAACAAAACAAAACAA
>WTSP01010877.1:83798-117498 GCA_025331215.1 Actenoides lindsayi
AGGTGGTGGAAGCCCCATCCTTGGAAGTTTTTAAGACCAGGCTGGATGGGGCTCTGAGCAACCTGCTCTAGTGGAAGGTGTCCCTGCTGTTGGCAGGGGGGTTGGAACTAGATGATCTTTAAGGTCCTTTCCAACCCTGATGATTCTATGATTCTATTTAGTGGTATCTTTGTATTGTATGATCACTTCATGATATAAAATATCAGGGAAGGTCTCAAGAGTAGCATGTTAGACTTGATTTCTAAAGACTGAAAGTCAGGGTGTTCAGTGAAACACAAAGCAGATGTGCTGCAGTGATGGTGTGGTGAGGGTCTTCGACTTCGTTTCACAGCTTTCAAAAGGATTGCTTTTGTGTAAACATTTCTTTCATACCAGACAGCTGGCAAAGGAAATTCCATATTATTTCCTCCGTGTGCTCCTTTTTCTTTTTGGAAACTCACAACCAGCGCAGAGGAGCATAAATTAGAGGATTTCTCAAGTTGTCATTCCACGATGCAGCACAACTGAGCTTTCAGCTGTCTCTGCTATTGTTTGTGGTGGTCTTGAAGCAATGCACTCTCTGTTTGCCATTTCCTGGTGTAATGGGATGGTCCTTAGTCTTGTACTTTCATCTGCTGGTGAAATAAAGTGGTGAAAACAAAGCATCAAAATTATACATGGGCTAGCCTTGTAAAATTAAATGAACGGTCATTACATCTTCATCTAAACAAAAAGGCATGACCAAAATGAAGTAGAGACTCTCGGCTTTTCTTAGAAACTTAGGAAAAAGAGAGAAAAAATTATTCCCCTAAAATATTATAGTAAAGCAAAACCAGTGGTTTTGTTAGTTTTCGTTTATGTATATTTATTTACATTATCTATCAACTTTTACTGTAGCATTTAAATGGCAATATTTAATCTGAATCTCTGCAAGGGCAACTAATGTGCATTTGCTAGCTTTTTGTCAGTATTTGTTGGCTGCTGCTTTTCAGTGTCGTCCCTCAGGGGCTGAGGTTGCTGGAAAAGGACAATTTGCCTGAACTGCTGTACAAGTCGGAGGGAAGTTCTGGCACTGCCTGGGCAGGTCTGAACAGATTGCTCCGTCACAGGCGTTCCTAGAGCAGCATCTCATGATCTGAGTCTTAGGCAGAATGAATGAGCAAGTGACCGTGTTAGAGCATTCCTTCCAGCTGCAGCCCAGTACCTTCTTACTGAATTGGCTACAGTTTTGTTTTGCAGTTTGCCGCTCTCATTCTTTCTAACAAGTGACACTGGGGATTTGTGAATGGTGCAGAGAGTGCACAAACCAACATCTCGCTACTGTTTTCTTAAACCTGTTCATAAGATGTGTTTTGAGGAGAAACAAACAAGGTTTGTGAGACACCCCCCCAAGCTGCAAATCCTGCAGCATGGGGTCCGGGCAGGTTTCTGTTATCCCTTAAAATACAGATTACCAACAGGCAAAGACAGTGGTGAACAGAAAACCTGCAACTGCGTCCAGATTGCTGGATCAGAATAAAGAACCATTCACAGCCAGTACATTTTTTTGTGAATCCTGAACTCCAGCAGCCCGTGTTAATGTGCTGTGCCTGGCTGCACCAGCATCCAGTTGAATTAGAGAAGGATTAACTAGAGGGGGGGGAAGCCAATGTGACGCACAGCAAGCCCTGATCTTTTTTGTGTTGCTGCTATTGAAAAAATAAACCTGAATACTGTGTGACTGAACAAGACATGCACTGAAGCTATCATGTCTAGTATGTAATTGTTTTGTAAATGAATGAAAAGAGGGTTGCAGGTGACAGAGCATTTTTTCCTTTTACTCCAGGCAAATCTCTTACCTTAAAATGCATTTTGGTAGGCAGAAGGCATGTGATGCCTTCTTTGATAGATCCTTGGAGTAGCTAAATGTGCACAATGAAGTGTTATTTATTCATACTCCCCTTACTTTCAGGAAATTTTGGAGCATTGCAGTCTTTAATTCTGCTTAGATTTGAGAACTCATGCTAAGTATCTGGGAGATGTGGCAACTTTTCCTCTCCTGCAAAAGGTTGAAGCTGAAAATAGGCAAGGCAGTTCCCTCATTTTAAGTTAGACAGAAAAATTGCAACAATTATTCCTGAAAGCAACACAGCTCGATTTATTGTTCAGAGAGAGGTGACTTTTAAAGAGGTTACAAATAAAGCATAGAAGACAACTTCTAGGCTGGGATTTAAATGTAGGATCATTTTTCTGTTTGGGTTTAACGAACAGTGACACGCCAGCATAAAAAGCACCCTGTTAGGAGGCAGCTTGTCAAACTGAGATACCTGTGTACAGCTAGTGTTTACAGGCAGGACTGAGATCTGGGATAGGAGTTTGGTAAGGCACTTTCTTAAATCAAACTGAGAAAAGTCAGATGGTGGTAAGATTCACATAAGAAGAGCTATTTCTTATGAAATAGTTTTGGTTTTGCAGTACTTTTGGGTTTGGAATAGTTTTGGAACATGTTCAACCCTGCTGCCTATGTATTGCTTTGATTTAAGAGAGCTGGGATGCTGAAACTCCACTGTTTCTTCCTTGTAAACCAGTTCTGCTGATAATTTTGTTTTCGATGATTTTACTCTGAAAATCACATGCAGTAAAACATCTGTGGACTATATCAGAAAGTTTGGCTGAAAATAGCATCAGTTAATTGTCTTGTCCACATAATAATCACTCTTTTTTTGCCTTTCTTGTACTCCTTGAACATTTTTTGAATGGCAGTTGGATTGTATGATAGGTGCCTGGTACTTCCAGTTGTCACTAGAAGACATTTTCTTTTTGGGATAACATCAAGATCAGGATGTTTCTGTGAAAACACCATTTTACTGTTTGGTTGTCATGCAGAACGTTCACGGTCAAATGCAATCAAAAGCGTTCACAACATTGAAAATAAACAAGGCAGGAATAAATGCTTATAAATGACACAGATGAACAAACTGGATGGAAAGCTGTGCTTATTCCATTCATACCGAGATTAAGTATTAAGGGTTTTTCTCTGTTCCCAGCTGATGTGCTCTGTGCGTCCTCCTGATGTAGACCTGCTTATGAGCACTCGTAGCAGGCATTGCAAACTCAGCAGAGGGATCCAGCATTCAGCACACAGGCTCAGCAGAGGGAATTCCCTCCTGCTGGAGCGTGTGAGGACACCTCTGTAAATCCCCCTTCCAAAGACCTCTGGGTGGCCTGGCTGTATTTAATCCTTCCTTTCCCTAAACTGTCTTTACTTCTGATGTATTGAGGAAGTGATAATATTATTGAGCATTATCTCAGTTTTTTAAAAATGCAGATGCTGCTGCAGTGGCTTGTAGTCTGCTGTGTCACTTCTCTGATAGTCATTGCTCACACCAAATCTTCCTACCAGACGGACTGACCAGAAAGAGAGACAGATTCTTTATTTACATGAGACTTGCAGGTGTCATCAGTACAAAGATAATGTTTATCCTTTCTGTTAAAGCATTTCAGTCTTTCTGCAGATTATTTTTCAGGACATGTTTAATTTTTTCTACCCAGGTAATTGTTAAAAACATATACATGTGTGTTTCAGCAGCTCCGTGAAGGCTGGCTTGACTGATAGGTCCCAGCACCTCCTTCCTCTCTAAATAGAAGGCATAGAACTCATTAAAAAATGTCAGAAAGATTAACTTTTCCCTCATTTCTTTCCTTCAAATTAGATACACTGGAGAAGCAATATCGTTATGTGGGTCAGGAAGAACTTAATTTACTGTAGAAGAGCAGTATTTCAGAGTCAAGTGTCTCTGCGAGGTGCGGAGAATGGAAAGCAGCTTGACTAAAGTAACTGAAGTCTTCCATTAAAAATTTTCAGAAAATCTCCTGACTCTTAATCAGGCTCACAAGAAGTCTTGCATCTTCCCAGAAGACATCCTTTGAACTCTTCCTGCCTCATTCTGGTCTTTAGGAAACTAACACCGCTTTGTGCTCCTCTGCTGGTCTCTATAGCAGCAGGGAAAACTGACTGCAGGCAAGGGAGTAGAAAACTTTGCGGAAATTGTACTCTCCTCGGGGTATTGATTTTAAATGCCAGCAAGCTTCAGATTAAACAGGTGCAGGAAGAAACAACTGATCTGAGAGCTTTTGGCAGCTCTCACCTGCTTATTATTTCTCTTTGATCAAAATATTAATGGCAGAGGAGACTGAGAAAGGAAACTGGAAAGAAAACGAACTCAGAGTACAGGTCTGACTTTCATGGACTGACAAGATATAGATGATAAGCATATGATAAGAGTCAGGATCCAGCCAGTGAAACAGCTAACTAGACACACAAACCACTTGTGTATCCTCCATTACAGCCATTTTAGTGCTGAACAAGAAGCAGGCAGAGAATCCCCCAAGCCAGATAAGAAAATGGCAAATTCTTGTCTAACTATTGCTTGTCCTCATGGGATCACCTGAGATGAGGTATCAGCCTGTTAGGGGGTTTTGAAGCTTCTCTTTCTTCCTTCTGCCTCCTCACTAGCGGTATCACTGTGTTGTACATTGTACAGTGACAGTGATAAATAAATAAAACTTACAGTTCTGGAGGTCAAGCCATTGGCAGCTCTACTTGGTGAGGCCACAGCTCTTCCAAGTGACCCAGCAAAGGAAGTGTCAACCAAAAAGCTGTCATAACCTCATGAAAGATGATTTCATTGTGATTTGTGGCTTTCAGACAACTTCAGGAGAAGACGTCCGTGACTTTGCCAAGGTACTAAAAAACAAATTTCGAACAAAAAGATATTTTGCAAAGCACCCACGAATGGGCTACCTGCCTGTGCAAACTGTCTTGGAGGGAGACAACATGGAAACGTGAGTAGCTCTAAAGTGTCTAAGTAGCAATTCATTTGCTATGCTCTTCGAGGTCCCCAGCTGGTGCCAACTCCCTTCACTTCCTAAATGCATAAAGCTTCTTTATTTCTTTCATTTCTGTTAACCTCAGCTGGCAGGAAAACACAAGCTGGGATTCCAATTGCCATTGCCTTTATCTGTTTTAACCTGTCCTTATACAGGAACTTCAACTCCAGTTAGTAAAAGAGAAACACCCATCTTACTGACAGCCCTATAAAGTTCCAAGTTTGATATGACAATTTGTAGACTAATGATCTCTTCATTAAATTTTTATTTTCTTCAAAATGGATATCTTTCTGTGGTTTTATTTTTTGAATTAGGCTGCTATGTTTGCAAGCTTCCCAGCTTATTTCTTCTTTTCCAACCTTACAAATTTAGTCTTATTAAATGGCTTTTAAATCTTTATGGGAAAAAAAAGCAATAATGATGTATGTGGAGAAATAAGTGAGTTAACCCAGGTGCCTTTTTTTTTAATTAAAAAAAATAAGTTTAATCAGTTTTAAATGGCAATTGCGCGCAGCTTGTTCTCTCTCTCTTCTCCTCTTTTTTTAGATTTCAGGTTTTTTCTCACTTTTTGGTTGGTTGCTCTTCAGAGTCATTCATGTCAGTCTGTTGGATTTCTGTTTTTTAGTTGTTGTGATTTATTTTCTTTTTTTTTTTTTTTAACCTTTCTGTAATTATTTTGCTGCTGAGTTTCTTCTGCCTCTCTCTTCACCTCCTCATTTTTTGTCTTGCAGTCCTGTTACTCTGATCAACTTCTGGCCAGTAGATTCTGCGTGAGTACTTTTGCTGAAGTGTGCTGCTGCTGCTACTGCTGCTGCGTTCCCTCACTTTTTTTTTTTTTCTTTGTTTAGTTTTACATAAGTTCATTTCCTTCTTTCTTTACGATTACTTTCTTTGGTGCACTCTCTGAAGGAACGTTTTGATCCCTAATGAGTAGAATGGCATAAATCCAGGAATTCCCAGCAATTGTGGATTGTGTACTGTATACTCTTTCTGGAGTATGTATTTTCATTGGATTAACAGGAATTTTGGTGCAGTCCTACTAATGCTTATTGAGAGTTTGTCACTTAAAAACTTGTGTTTCTGAATATGTGTCTATCCCTCTGAATGTATACTAATTGTTTTTTGAAAGACAGAAATTGAACTTGATGGATTTAATTCAGTTTCCGGAATGACAGTGTTTTGTAGATACAGCTATCATTTGGTTTTATGTAGAACCGTGCACACTTGCACGCTTGTGTGCTCCAGTTAATCCTAAACTCACTGAATATCTGATTACAGATTTTTTTAGGTACATTAAGATCTGTGAAGGCAGGTTGAAATGGGGAAATGTTTACTGTATTTTTTTTCAGAAGCTAAAAATGCGCGATTTTTCAGCTATGAAATGGATTTTCATTCTTGCACCATTCCTGCACGTGCATTGTCTTAGTGTTGCAGTAATACCCTCAGCATAAACTAAAGATATGTGTACTTACCACTGTGGCATTTGCTACTACTAGTGTTACATGGATGATTTTAGAACAATGTTAAATAAGAATTATTTTTAATTCATATATTGATAACTCATGAGAAACTAAAAAAATAGAATTTTATATATTTCTATATGGTGAAATGTATATGGCTTGCACCTTCATTGAATTTTTGGTAGAATAAACAATAGTGAAATGTATACATTGGAATACTGATTTATAATTTTCATTTGGAGCACAAACCATTGGGAAGTCAACTTAAGTGCTCTATCTCTAGGAAATTAAGCAACCAAGAAACTACACGTAGTACTGCAAACCTCACATGGTTGGGGATTCACCCACAGAAAACACCAAAAGGCTGGAGTCAGGCTGAAATAGAGGGGCTTTGAACTTTAGGATGCCCTTTTGTTTATAAATGCATCTGGGGATGATTGCAGCATACTATATATACAACTATGGATCTAGATTTCTTACCCTTTAGAACAATTGCAACATTAAAAGTAACATTTAAAGAAAGTTTGGATAATACGGGATGCCATTGCTGTGTCTGACATAACATGAAACTAAGCTGCCATAACATGCTTAATTCTAGGTACTTACAGTAATAACATCACACTGATAGCTTCACAGCAGAGCTTTGGTGCTGTGTACTACAGGGAGTTCAAATCTCATGTTCAACTTTTCTTCAGAAAACTTGAGAAATACTGAGAGGCAGGGCTTGTATGGAGAGGTAGCACCTTTTATCCTTCCTGAGCACAATTCTTTCATCTGGTCTGACGAGAAAGCAGAAAATGAAGAAATGAATAGTGGCTATAAAGGATTGCTCTTCATTTTGTACTAACTTTGTTCCTTTCCTTCGTGCTAGACCACCTGAATTAAAACACAAGTTACTGAACTGCCCAGGTTTAAAGCTCTTTCTCAGTTACAGGGCTGATCCCAGCTTCAGCACTCAACCCTCTTATTCTGGTTATCATAAAAGTTTCCCCTGTTTTCTTGCCTTTTTTTGGTGCTTTCACACCAGTCTTCTGGTGATCTTCAAACTACCACAGAAGAGCATAACCTGGCAGCCTTCAGCAAATGCTAGTGCTATTCTGACATCAACATGTGGTATACATGGAACTGTTTATAAATACATACTTAGATATTTTTATTTGAAATTAGTTATTCTGACTTCTTATCTTCCAGTATTTTGCACAGATACTCTACTTGTCAGCCATTAAAGGGACAGTTCACACATTTTGTGAAAAATTGCATATTTTTACTTGGACTGTGATCTGTCAGTGGCACAAATACCATTTACTTGATACTACACTTTAAAGAAACATCACTGAAATGTGGAACAATGAGAAAAGGGCCCTTGTCCTGTCAGCCAGGTCTCTGGGTGTGCTGGGAATTGCAGGAAGTGGTATTTGCCACTCAGTCACCACTTGACTTGATTGGAATTCCCCAGGCTGTTCCTGCAGACCCTGGCTTCAGCAATGCAGCTGTGGAGCCTTTGTAAAAGGGAGAGCTAAACACTAGCTGTATCTCTCAACCTTCTTGCTGACTGCTCGAACTCCTGAGGTGGGCTGAGTATGTGTGCTCAGAAAGGAAGGACAGTGAGCTCTAGCACAGATGGTCATCTAACAGAATGTCTACACCACAGCCTACAGTGCAGCACGGTCATTCTCAAGCTTGCTCAGATACTGGCAAAATGGTACCTCTAAGCAGTTAATTCAACACAAAGACTACAGTGCTTCTCAACTGGTTTGCTTTCAAAAGCAAACTTTTAAAAAGCTGTTTGAGGTAGATGTCCATTGCAGTATGTTCTGAAGTGGAGACAAACCTGGAAATGTAGCTTCATCCCCTGCCTGCAGTTGACAGAGAGACAGAATCGGCTTCAACAAGTTATAAACACTGTGTTGTCTTTAGAAAAATGTATATATTACACACCTTGTTCACTTCTCAAGTTGAAGCATAGTTTCAAAGCAGCAAGTACACAATCATGCAGTCAGGTTTGTCTTTTGCCTTGCACTACTGCCAAAAGGGACGTCTCAGCATTGCCCAGTTGGTCCCAACCAGTTGCTGTGCTGTCCTTCATACTGGTACAAATACATGTGCCACACCAGGGTAGGAGGGACTACGAGGGTGATCCAACTAAAAACTAAATCTACTTTTAACACAGATTTCCTACTCTACACACAGTATTAGCAGCAACATTTGTGTGTGCATTGAAACCAAGACCTCTTCTTTCATTGATAGTACTGGCTTAGACCAGCTCAACATCTACTGTATGTCAAACATAAAAAAATAGGGACAGCATCAGTTCATCAGAAAACTGTTGTTACCTTGCTCCGTAATCCACTGCTCTAGATAAATTGCATCCTTTCACCCTCCTTTCGCTTCAGTGTAGATGTTCTTAGACAAAATAGGATATTAAGTTGCAGAGAAGCAATTGCCCATCTATATGAATTTCTGTTATGATGAGGAACTCTGTGAACTAAGTATTTATCCTCTGGTGTGCTGTGGTAATGTTTGAACATGTGATGGGTAAAAGTACAGTCGGAGACCAACTCTCATTTCAGACAAAATGAGATTTGTGATACTTGACCTGTAATGTTTTAGAGATAAAAACTTTACTGTTGTGAGAAGAGACATTAATTGTGATGAATTTTCTGTATCTATATGTATGAATTCAGAAGGATCCTAATTTTCTAGAGCCCTTTACAGGCTGATTAGAAAACTGGAAGATGACCGATATAGTAGGCTTACTGCAGGGTTATCAAACTCCTAACATGGGAGCATTATGAACCACAAGATCATTACAGTTCTGGTTTATAACCAGTGAATACAAAACTTAACTGCTCTTGCAATGCAGTGCAGTCCCCCTAGGGCAGACCCAACCTGAAACACAGTATCCAACAGTTGAAAATGGTGGGGAAAGTCCTTCCACAGTCAGGATTTCCAGAAGAAGAGTTGGCATGATGGAAGAAAGAAAAGATGAAATTTAGCTAAAGTATGAGATTACCATACAGTTTGGGAAGCTGCGTCATTTTTTTGGTTATTCCAGCACCTCCTCATACATGTAGATTTTCAAAATCCCACATGGAATCAAAGGGTACTTTCTGAACTGCGTAGGCAACATAATTCAGTGGTGATGTTTTCCAGAGTTGAGGCTGTAAGAAACAATACTCTGATTGATGATGAAAGTCCCATGAATTATTTTCATCAACAAAACAGTGAAGAGGACCTCATACCACTTGATTTGTCAGGCAGAAAACCCAAAAGAGTTGACAGTGTCCTCCTGTGTAACACACTGATCTGTGGTTCAGATTGCAACTCTGGAAAGAAACTAGGCAGTCATCAGTGTCTGCAGTGTGTTATTAAAGGCTCATTTCAGACATTTAATGTTTCTTGTATTTATTTATAGTTACTCATGGAGTAGTCCTTCAAGGCTTTTTTAAGTGGGATGTGCTGGAAGCAGGCACTGGAGCAGGGAGGGAGAGCAGAGAGGTTCCCAGTAGGGCTTTCGCATCTGGTGCAGGGCTGTCTGTATGAAACAGAATGACCAATGAAGGAGGCAGGTATGAAGGGAAAACCAGAGTGAAAGCTCCTTTATAAATCCTTTGGAAAAGGGTTCTTCAGGGACTGGTGTTAAGAAGAGTTGTTTCAACAGACAGATTGCAAAATGGTCAAAATCCCTGGTGTGGTACCACAAAACATTGCACCGACGGCTTGAGGAGGCACATGCAGCGCCTGGAGTTATAACTTGCTGTTTGACAAACATAGCATAAGCATAAGGCATCGAGATGTGAGGGTACAGCCACAGCTAAGTGTCTTTTTACTTTTAAGGGGTATTGTTTGTGATTAATCAGTGTTTTCTGCCTTATAGGCCTGCCTCGTCCCCTCAGCTTTCACATGATGATACTCATTCACGCATTGAACATTATGCTAGCAGGTATGAGACCAGCTGGACATTAGGCAGATCTTTCTCTAAACAATCATTTTTTTGTAAAAAATAAATCCCAAAGGCTAGCTGCTGCTGGAGCACTTCTCAAATAAACATAGGGTTTGGGGTTTTGCTTTCCAAGCTCTGGTATGCAGAGCATCATCCATGGTTACTACTAACCAGTCTGTCAACTAACTGCATGCCAGAGCACCTTTGTGGTCTGAAGTTACCTTTAGGTCCTGTGGGGTCTTTGTTAGGCTGCACACGCAGGTTACTGGCTTTTTAGTAGAGCCTGTTGTGATGGGACAAGTGGTAATGTTTATAAACTAAAAGAGGGAAGATTCAGACTAGATACAAGGGAGAAGATTTTTACTATGAGGGTGAAAATTGGAACAGGTTGCCCAGAGAGGTGATGCCCCACCTTCTGAAATGTTCGAGGTCAGGTCAGACAGGGCTCTGAGCAACCTGTTCTAGTTGAAGATGTCCCTGTCTATTGCAGGGGGGTTGGATTGGATGACCTTTAAAGGTCCCTTCCAACCCAGAACATTCTGTGATTCCACATAGTGTTTTGTTCTTTATTTGGACCCTGGTGTAATCATACAAATCAGAAGAGCAGAAAGCTCCAAACTCTATGTGAATCACAAGTGCCATTGTAATGTTAAGTAATTCACCTTGTGGAATACCACAAACAGGTTTTTTCCTTGATTTGGAGGATTAAAATAGTGGTATATTGCTCCTTTAGTTCACTTGTCTGCTTACATACCGCTCTTAAGAATCAAAAAGTGGGTTAATTGCACAAATATGAAAATGTTTTTTCACCAGGTGAGCAAATTTGCAAGGGTTGAGGTAAGGAAAAATAGTTATTCCAACCTCTCATTCTGTCCCCCAAAATTACTTGATCAGGTCAGGTATTTCTGAATTATGTAGGATGTTTAGTAAAGGCTGTGTTGAAAACCAATGAGAAATGGCTGTTACATTTCTGATGATGGCATTGCCATGTACAAAGCAATTTGTGTAATCCCCTGGCATCTTAAGGCCTTTCTTTCATTGTGGAATTAATTAATCATGTAGAGTGGAATATAACTTCAGAGAAAGAGTTGAAAACTTAGAAGTGAGTTTAGCCAGGTCATTGTAACAAACAATCCTTTGCGATAGCTTATTGAAGAGCTTTGTGGTAGTCAACAGTGAGTGTAAATTAATTTGAGTTTCAAATTCTCTAAGTCATCAAAATTTAATTCTTTCAGGAAAGTTAGAGCAAATAAAGTTTCTGGAAAATATAATTGATTTTAATGAATCTTGTTTATTTTTCCACAGGCTAGCAGAAATGGAGAACACCAATGGTTCTTACCTAAATGACAGTATTTCACCTAATGAGAGCATGTAAGTATGCTGTTTTAATATTTTTGACATGTATTTTCTTGTGAAGGTTAATAACTTGTAATGAAATTCTGTAGTGCTGAATTTGCATGGCCATGTACCACATCTGCTTCAGTTTAATGATGAATTCATTCTCTTAGTTTGTATCGTAGTGTCTAGATTTATGGCTTATAACTTAATACCAAATACATGCAACAGATGATTGATACCTTCAAAATTAAAATTACTAATTTCTTCAAAAAAATACTGACTTATTCAACAAATAGTTCCCACATTACTTGGAAAAAGTGCTCATCGTTTGATGTGCTTTATGAACAAAGACAAAAAGGTAACCCTTCTATCTATACTGCAGGCTTAATCATCATTAAAACCCCATAAGTTAGAAAATGTTGAGGGCAAAGTGTCATTCCAAAAGTTAGTGGGGCAGAACAGAAATCTTTGGTTTACAAATACTTGAAATATATTGCAAGTGTAAGCCATGGGGATTCATCCTCACCATGAAATGTTAGAAGTAGTAAACTTTTTAAGTTGGACAGATCAGTGACAAGCATTCATTGTACTACTTTAAATGTACAGGTATAAATAAAGGTTTTAATTTTTAAAAAGCAGTTGGATCTGCTGTCACACTGAGACCTTTTTGTGGTTTTCTGACAATAATATATTTCCCCTCTTATCATTTTCTTGGTACGTTTATTCTCTGAATGAAAAGACATAGAACTAGAAAACTAACTGTGAGTAATGTTACTGAAAACAGGATAAAAGCACATAAGTCTTTGTGCAGCTTGAAAATTTTGTCTTGGTTAATTAATGATGTAGGGGAAGCCATAGCAGAGATTCTAAACCAATCAAATAAGAAAAAAAAATAAAATCAAATCCCAACTTTTCTCAAAGTGTTTTTTTTCTATTCTACATAATCTCATCCTTACCTCGTTTAAGGGGTGGAATTTTTTGAAAATTCAGACAGAATCTTCTTTTTATTAAATTCATAGTATTCCTTTAAAGCAGAGTGCTCCAGCCAGTTTTCATTCACGTAAACTGAGATTCCAAATCATTAGTATTTCATAAGGTTGGTTGTGAGCCTGTGAGATATTCCTAGATAGTAATAAAGCTGGTTTTTTTGTTTCAAAACATTTTTTCTTTTGATTTGGCGGTATTGTTATCTAGCAACTGTACAATATATTGTAATATATTGGTTCAAAAAGGAGAAAGTTAAAATGATACCTCAAAACTAATGCATACACATTGTGAGTATAGTTTCAAACAGTGAAAACTTTCCAAGTTGTATATCAATTTAGTATTGTTATGGATAGTAGTTATGCTATTATATATGGAATTTCCTGTTGTCCCCACTGTAATTTCAGTGTCCTTAGTCACAAAATCATATACAAATCAACATCTTTTGTATTACACTTTGATGTTACTGTTCAATTCATTCTTTGAAGAATTAAAAGTTGTATTAATATGATTCAGTTGTTAACCACTGACTATGCCGTTTGTTACTCAGTCTGCACCATTAAAGTGAGAATAAATTTATACATTATGAATTTTGAAAAAAAAATACAAACCAGAAACAAATGGCAGCAAAATCAGAGCTCATCGTTAATTTGCAACTGCAATTCTTTCAGTTTTCATAGAATCATAGAATGACTTCGGCTGGTAGGGACCTTAGGGATCATCTAATCCAACCTACCCACCATGGGCAGGGACGCTTCTCTCAGCTTTGTTTGTCTGGTTATGTTTAAGTATTATTTGTTAACATTCTTACCAATTTGGGCTTCTGTTTGCAGTTAGAGCATTAGATGGAGACAGGGAAGGAGGGAAAAAAGAGATAATGTGTATATATGCCACAAAACGTTTTGATATGCATTGTTGTTGCAATTATGTGTAC
This sequence comes from Actenoides lindsayi, assembly GCA_025331215.1. NCBI lineage: Eukaryota > Metazoa > Chordata > Aves > Coraciiformes > Alcedinidae > Actenoides > Actenoides lindsayi. Next base: position 97,306 of record WTSP01010877.1, read on the forward strand.
AAAATACGTGCAGGCTGAAAATCACACAAAAAAGGGTGTGTCTTGCAAAGTAGCATCATATTGCCACTTTTTCACTGGTAATTCACTGAAGATGCGTATGGATATTTAGAAATGCTAAGCAGCTGTTTGAAGGAAATCACAGTTGAAGCGTTTCATGAAAAGTATAAATTTAGGAGCTGGCAAGACTTAATTTTTTTTTTTCAGAAAAAGGAAAGGATGCCTGTGGTGAAAAATTAATATTTCCTTTTTATGATCTGATGTTAATGTGATCTATATTGCTTTAGCCATCTTTCAGTCTATAAAATGGCATCATTAACATTTTCAGGAACTAAATTGAAACAAGGAAAATTCAAATTTTTTTCACAATAACAACTACTTAAAATTCTGGATTGCAAACGTAACAGAAAAAAACTAGACTAATTATTTTGTATATTTTAAGTAAGTACTACCAGAAAAACAAGATTCCCAACAGCAGAGTCATATTTTTCTGGCCTTGACTTGTGGCGTCAAGAGAAACCTTGCGTGGTTTCTCACAGTTACTGTTGGTGTTAGCTTCATAACTTAGGGCCTGGATGCATCTCCTTAGCACCTAAAACACCCATGTAATTCCGAGAAATGGTCATGGTCTTTGTAATTGGATTTATTTTTCCACAGATGTTTCTATTTCAAACATTGGACAGCTTTGGGGGCATAGAAATGAACAGAGATCATATGTTTTGAGTAGAATATATTTGTATTCTGACAGTGTACATGACTTAATTTAAAAAAAAAAAAACAAAACACAAACTCAAAGAAAAAATAACATAATTACATTACATTAAGTAATTTTTATTTCACTTCACCTACAATTTTATAGAGAAGAACAGATAAATAGAAGGCACCTTTATTACATAAGAATTTGCAGATGCAAAAATAAATGCCTTGCCTTTGCTTGAATGACCCTTCCACAACACAGATCAGGCAACAGAAGATGGCCTTTTTACTCAAGTAAATTCCAATTGAAGTTAGGCACAAGTAGAAAGCTGCAGTTGTTGGCTGTGGCAAAACTTGGCTTTAAGTGTCTGAGAAGTAGAGGGGAAGAGAGGTGGACTCTGCAGAGAACAACAACAAAAAAATAATAAAATAATAAGTAATATAAATATAATAAAATAGTTCATCAGATTTTGCTTTCAGGTATATTGCTCTGCTGTTTGCTACAAATAGTTCAACAAATCTCTTTGCAAGAAATGAGAGACTGGGAGTGCATTATGTCCTCATATTCACTGTGAAGTTAAAAATCACGAAGGGAACAGCCTGTTTTGTCCTCCTCTGTTTTCCAGTGATGATGAGCACTTGTTAATCCAGCATTACTGCCAAAGTCTGAACCAGGAGTCCCCCCTGAGCCAGCCCCGAAGCCCTGCCCAGATTCTAATTTCTCTTGAGAGTGAGGAAAGAGGGGAACTGGAGAGAATCCTTGCGGACCTGGAGGAGGAAAACAGGTGGGTTATGCTGTCAGCTGCTGCAGCACTCTGGCACGTGCTGCAGGGGCAAACGGAAGCTTTTTCTCTGTAAGTGATAGGACTGAGTTATCGTCATTAATTCATTCCCACTTCCAGTGTGGTGATGAGTCAGCAGTGTTTCTTTCATAAAATCTCCAAAATGGCAAGCTCCAAACACATACATGTGTCACCTAATATTCATGGTACCACCTGTGACAAGATCTGCTGTCCGTCTTTCAAGATATTTCCTTCTGTTCTACTGTTTCCTTTATTTCCATGATAGTCATGAGCTTCATACCAGCATTACTATATTTTGCCATTGCGTGAGAGAAGGGTGTGCAGATTTCTGTGCCTCTTTCTGGAAAAGACATGCAGAGGTTCTTGGTAAGACAGGCGTTCCTCAAAACGATTTTCACTGGAGTACCCGAAGTTTTGAAATTATCTCAATTCATTTGAAATAAAGAATCTCTGAAATAATTGTATTGTACAGATAGCTGGATTTCTCTTTGATAGCATTTGTAGGGATAAAATGAGTTATAAAGCTGCATTTTCTTCTGACAAGTGAGTGCTTCCATAGTGGTTGAAAGTTGGGTTATCTTTTCTTTCTATTTGTTTTGTGTTGCCTGTTGCCATTTCTTTAGCCTTTCAATACCAAGTATCATTTGCTACTTTTAATTTCAAGTTTAATTGAAGTTACAGAATCAGAATGGTTTGGGTTGGAAGGGATTCTAAAGATCATCTAGTTTCAGCCTCCCACTAAACGCAGCTGGTCAAAACCCCATCCAACCTGGGCTTAAACACTTTCAGGGATGGAGCAACCACAGCCTCTCTGGGCAGCCTGTTCCTGTGCCTCACCACCCTCACAATAAGAAAAGTTACCTTCATTAATCTTAAATAAGTTAATGCAGTTATCTTCTTTAATCACAAAACAAACCCCAAATCCTCTTTCTATGGTACTCTGGAGCCTTGGGCTATCAGCATAAAAATTGGTAGATCTCAACCCAGGCAGATTCATAGCTGGAACCATGAACTACCAAAACCAGACTGTAAGATATAAATCATTTAGATCACAAAAGGATCAGGTTTTGTTTGCCTTCTACTATCTTCACCTTTTATGGTACAATCTATTATCATTTTCATGCAATTTTTTCCTCCTTTTAGAGCTAGGTATTTCTGTTTACGTTGAGGGTTGAATGCAGTAATCATTTACCTTAGGCATGTGAAGAAAATAATGCAAGAGTTGGCAGTGTCACAGATCTTCTCTGCATGTGTAAGTCTTCTTTGGATGGTGCTAATCAGTTACGGTGGTTCTATCACACACTTTTTATCAGCAGGATTTGGGATAACATAGAGAATCAGTAGGCATAAAGGATGAGGAAAGGGTTTAAGACAGAAAGCTCTAGTAAACAAAGCTCTTGCTCTCTGAGCAGCAGTGAGATTTTGTTTGAAACAAACCCCAGACTTCCTACTACACAGTACATAAAGCCCAAGTACTTTCCAAAGTGGAGGAAAATCAGTATTTTGAAATAAACCATCATACTTTGCATGCAGGACTTCTGTAGTTATGAAATATTCTGTAAATATGAATTCTGTAAATTCTGTATATATATATATTCTGTGTATATATTCTGTATATATATTCTGTAAATATATTCTGTGTATATGAAGTATTCAGTAAAGATAGTAAAATAGCTTTGTTTTCAGGGAAGGAACATGACTTTTTTAAACAGTGCCAGGAAGAAGAAAAAAAATGCTTTTCTGTCTGTACAGAAGATAAGCTGCCAGCCAGAAAGGAGGGTGACTTTAAAAGCAGCCTTGTTTTAGGTTAGAAGTGTGGTATATGAACATTAGTATAACCTGGAATTTGACAGCTAAATGAGCTAAAAAAATCTGTTTTGGGGTTTATGCTTTTAAGTTTCAGTATGAGCTTTATTTAATATAACAACTACTAATGGGGAATAGCATGATAGAATATCTCTGAGAGGAATTACACCTTAAAAATAAACTGATCTGAAGTTTGCAAGTCCTGGATTAAACAAGAGCTGTAGGCTATAAGCTTGATTATAGCCTGTTGTTTTCTCATTTGCACTGTTGGAGGCTCAGTTAGGGACGGGATGCCACCACAAGCAACCTTGCCTCAGATCTCAATGCAGCAGGGACAAAGAAGTCTGTTTCTGTAGGACAGCATAGAGGTCACACTGCTGTGATTTTCATTGATTATGACAAAATCATGACTTCTGTCTCTACAAACCACTATAAATAACATGTACTTAAAATGTGAGGCGGATGCTCAAAAATGAACAATTTCTTGTTGTCCTGATAGCTTGTCACAGCCACGACTATGATTTTATGGAGGAAACACTGATTCCTTTTTAGAAAAATAAGCCATGCTGACAGGTTCAGTCAGGAGTGATTCATATAACTTATCTACCTTTGAAAAACAGGCTTGTACCTTTAGACTTCTATTTTCTAGACTTTCTTCTCTGAGTTTACACAAACCGGTTTTTGGCTGTTGCCAAAAGTAATAAACAACCTCAGACCTAATTTCTTGTGTGAACTCAGTTCCAGTGGTTGAACACATATTCCTTCCCATGCTGATCCTAAAAATGCCTTCCGAGTAAATGTTATTTATTGCCACAGCATGAAGATTTGGAGAATCAGTTGCTTGGAAGTGAGCTGAAGATGATGCAAATCACGTTGTGACTGCCTGGTCCTCAGCCCATCCCTCAAGCACCTGAATTATTTCATCCCCATTGTAAATACCTCAGGTCTTGTTGCCAAAGCGCATGTGTCTCCTTGTCAGGGCTGAGCTGCATGTGGTGACCATGCCTGGGAAAACAAGTGGCTCGCAGTGGTAGGTGAACAAACATACTTCCCTGACTGTGTTGATGCAACTTTTGTTGCATACACTTCTGATGACTTCTGGCAAGCTCTTGGGAAAGCTGCATCAAGTACCAAGAAGCAGTGCTACAATATTCCAAACACTTTCTTGTCATTTCTCTTTTTCTTATGCTCTCCACAGTTCCCTGCTTTTCAAAAAAAAAAACAAACCTTCTCTTTTTTGCTTCCTATTTTGACTTTTCTTCATCTCTTTTGAGTTGTTTATTGAATTCTGACCTCCATTTGGTTTTCAGCTGCAGTTTCTGGTGTCCAAATATTTCCATCTTGACTTGTTACTTAAATGAAAAATATCCTTTGAAATTGTAATTCTGGGGTTTTGCTTTTGGACAGTTTAAAAAGATTTGTTGCCTGCTTTGAATTCTTCTGAAATGTATTATCCAACTTATAAACTAGCCTAGCTGCGACACAGTTCTGACTGGGTTTTTTTTTCAGTTCCAAGGGCCTCATGATAGATATTCATTATTTATCTGCTAGCACTTTGAGACCTTGGTGCTTCTGTGGCTCACAAATATGACTTCTTTAAATAATTTATGGGTAAATTTTGACTATTAAATAATTTATATTTGCTAAAATGTGAGCATTTTAGAGAGTATTTTCAATTGGTGAAAACATTTTATTTGAGCATTAGGCCTTCATGCTCAGTTTTACATCACATGGAATACTGTGAGAAGACTGTTTCTTATGTATTCAATAGACATAAAATCATCTTGCTATGAAAGGCACTATTACTATATTGTAATAGAAGAGAAAAACTCATGTATAAAACTGACCCCAAAACATTTTGAAATTTCCTCAAGAGTGACTGTATTTCAGAAACAGAGAAGACAGATTTTTTGGTGTCCATGTAAAGCAGTACATTACGTAGGTTATACTGTAGGATGGATTATGCTGCCTAGAATATACTGTACTAGCATTAAATAAGAAGTATACAGCTTTGCAATGACAGAGACTCAGAACTTTTTGCAAAGAATTAAAATACTTTCCTGCTATTTTAATGACTAAATAAAGCGAATGTTTCCTAGTATTTTAGTTGAATCAAGGTCATGGACATACTCCTGTAAAAGGGAGACTTCTCTCACATTCTCTTGTTCCCCTCCCAACTCCTAGCTGTACTATGAGCTACTACAAGAACTTAGTAAGTGAGATCTCTAGCCAGAGCTGTTTGCCTTTAGTTTGCTTTCCTGACTTGCACTGGAAGTGCAGTGGGCCATGTGCCACTGGAGAAGCACTAATACCCTGTACCTCAAAGCTGCCCTGTTTCCGTACAGCTACGGTGTTCCTTCAAATCTGAACACTGATGCATGGCCTCCTCAAATAAGTTCCTTCTGTATAGTTGCCAATAGCAAGAAAGTGATGCATTTCTAAATATGCTGTGGCTCCTTCTGGTGTTTATTTTGACATTGAGGAAGGGGAGCTAGATCTTCTGAGTGTGAAGAATCATGAGTAAACACTGGTACTCTAGTGAGGGACACGGTTAGCTCGTTCAGTTACCAGCTTCATCTGTTTCTTCAGTTCACTGATTTTCTGTAGAGAGATGAAAAATAACACAAATTCACAAATTCTCAATTGCCTCTGAGAGGACTACTCAGCAAATGGAGTCCACTAGGATTCCTGTCACCAGGCAATTAATGCTGCCAGTGATAGATGTGATTAATAGCTCATGAGATCTTTACTACCCAGCTCTTTACAGTTGCATAAATCAAGCTTACATTGCATGCTTCCTCTGTTATTTTTCTTCATGAATGCATCAAAGAGATGCAAGCATAGTAATTGGAATATATGGGTTTTTTTCTTTGACTGTTTCTCTTACTGAAGTAGAATATATTTTCCTAGTGATAAGAAAATGCAGCAGCTTTGTTTGTTTATGACAGCCAGATGTAAAAGTCACCCAGCCCGAGCTATGGTGGAGGAAGACTAGTTTTTCCAGTGCTGCCCAAGCTTGCTCAGTTGCATTCAATTAGAGAGGATTATGCTTTTATCTCCCCTTTCTCTAATGTCTCAGGCTGAAAATGTCAGAGATCGCCTTTCCTTGGGACACAAAGGCTTTACACTGAGGGCTGTGGGCAGTGCCCTGGATGACTGGCTTGCAGCAGCAGTCCTTTTTTACCACACAGATTAAAACTCTTCAAGAAGCAGGAATAAGAGCCTATTGTTCTCTCCTCCAGGATATTCTTACATCAGGTTTCAAATTCTTTTTTTATTTTTTTTTTAATTTTTAGCTTTTTCCTTTTATATTAATACAAATTGTCATGCCTGTATGTTTAGATCTCAATTATTCTGATATTACTGGTCATCTGCACTCAGCATCACTTTTACATCTCTGAATGGAGTTGCTATGATGAGTTTCAGCTCTCTTGACTAAGGACTGTGTAGCTGGACTGAAAGGTGCAGCTGGAAAACTCAGCAACATGGGTGCTCTGGGCTAGCTCATGTGCATTCTTCAAAATTGCATTCCTTTGTTCCAACAATATTGCTGTATTTAACTACAGAACTCACAAATGCAGACATATCTCTGCTTGGGTAATGTGCAATATCCTTTACAATTATTTCTTTTCTCTGTAAGCTTTTAGAAAGAGTTCTTAACTATTCTGTATCAGACATGAAGGCATTTTTATCTGAATTACTCCCTGGTCCTCACTTGTTTTTCAATACCATAGTTATGGAAGGACTTCTCTGTATTGATAGTTGAGGCAATAATTGTAGATTTATTTGTAGCAAGGTACCTTATTGATGTAAGTATGACCAAGTGCATTTATTTAGTTTCCCTTAGGGTGATATTTTGTCGTTTGCTTTACAGCACTTCAAACTTTTGAGTCTGCTGTTTGTAGAGCATTGCCTGTATTGTATGTCTGGGAAATTCCTCATGGGATAGCAATAGCCACTACCTACACTCTCTGTGAAAAACAAGCTTAATGATCAATGCTCTATAAACTTCAGTCTGAAGTATGACCGTGTGTGATACTGTTGTCATACTCATTCCCTTTTCTGGTTTTGTTAATCATTGACCAGTTCATTCATCTGGAAGTATCAGAAGATGATAAGTCATGTGGAATGCAACACAGTATATATATATATGTATGTATGTATATATGCAATAACAGTATAGCTGTTATTTCTTTTTTCCAGATAATTTTAATGAACTTGAAACTGTGTATTTCATTTTAAAAAGCTTCCTTTGGAAAAAAAAGCAAAACCTCTCCAAAGTCTTCCCTCTTTGTGTGAGTTTTACAGAAAGAAACCTTGATTTTTGGAACACCCTGAAGTTAAGAATCATCAACACCTCTTTTATAACCTTTTAAAACTTCTGTAGGTGGAGGGATCATGTAGATCAGACATCCCTTAGGGATCATTTTTGGGGGGGTGTGCCACAGTCCCAGGCTAGGATACATCCATCATGCAACTGCTGAGAGGCACAAGTACATTTGAAGAACAGTCATTAGCCTGTCTTTGTCCTTGGCACTGCTTTCTTACCCATGTGAAATGAGGCATACTGCTTTAGTTCTTGCTCTGGTCACAATAATGTACCTTTAGAAGTGTTTCAGAGCTTAATAAAGTTTATTGGGAGGTTTCTGAGGTGCTATTAAGCCTCCAGACTGAACTGTCAGTGTGTATTGTGGTTTGCACGCAGAACTGGCAAAAAGTGCCTGTTCTCACAACCTCAAACAAGAGTGAGTTGGAAAAAATAAGATCTGGGTCACTGCTTGTGATGAGTAAGCAGTTACCAGAGCGTCGAACCATTTTTCCCTACGCTGGGAAGCTGTAAAGGAACATCACAGCAACAAAATCCCAGTGCAGTCTATTAGACCTCCCTTGCCTACAAAGTTTTTGTTACAAGTTACTATTTTTTTAATTTTTGGACTGTGTTATCCCTAACAAGGTTTCAGTTTCTTACCTTCTGTGCTTTTCTGCTTGGTAGATTTTTTTTTCCAAGTTAAACACTATAGATCATATTAATCTATGAAGTGTTTTACTGGAGTAAACTGGAGATTTACAGAATAAAAGAACAAGCTTAAGCATTGCCATAAAGTTACAGTACACTGCAGCACTCTAGGCAGGGCAGTCCAAATGAAGATGGAAATTATAGCCCCAGAAGTTAGTGCAGTGCAGTTTAACAGACGGGCTCACTAATCTGTTTTTTCCTTATTTTAGGTTAGTAATTTTAGAGTGAGGTAGGAAACAGTTGCAAATGTGAAGAGAGGACAGTGATGTGACCTGACTGACAGCAGCAGAGTTGCAAATGAACTCTTGCGTTCTGTGTTTTGCTCTGACTTTTTACGTGGTTGCCTTTCTGTCTTAGGTTTCTCTTCTGTAAAACAGATAGGCCAGCCAGGTGGCGTCCAGTTTGCGTAGCATTCATAAAGTGCTTTGATCACTCAAAAGTCCTCTTTTAGCACTAATTACTCCTCCAGTGTATTCGTGCATGGAAGCGAACAGACAGTCAGTCCTACTTCTACTAGGAAGGATAAAATAGAGGAAGCCAAGAGAGGGCTGAGACCAGGACAGACTGTACCCAGGCTTCGGGAGGGTGTCTGGAGCCCAGCCAGCCTTCTGTATCGTGTGCCTTGGGAGGAAATGAACTGTGAATTCTGATGACGAGGAGAGCCTTAAGGCAATGCTTGTATCACAGCTCCCTGTAATATCAGCTCCATGCAGATCTTCGAGGTATAAGCCTACACACGCATGGATCCAGCAGAACGAAAGGCAGGTAGTGCAGGTGAGCCTCTGCCTGCTGGTAGACACATCACACCACAGGAGAGGAGGTGCCTCTCATTGCCCCATGCAGAGGATAGCCTGCACTGGCCTATTCAGGTTTGGAAAGCTTTTACCTCCTTGTTACTTCTCCACAGAAACTTGCAAGCAGAGTATGACCGTTTGAAGCAACAGCACGACCACAAAGGACTGTCTCCACTGCCGTCCCCACCGGAGATGATGCCGGTTTCTCCTCAAAGCCCTCGGGATGCTGAGCTCATTGCAGAAGCCAAGCTGCTTCGCCAGCACAAAGGCCGCCTGGAGGCCAGGATGCAGATTCTGGAGGATCACAACAAACAGCTGGAGTCACAGCTGCACAGGCTGAGGCAGCTGCTGGAGCAAGTGAGTCCTCAGGCCTTTCATCTAGATCTCTCTAGAGCCCTACAGGGTGTGAAGCATTATTAGTAATGACAACAGACCAAGAAACCTTATCTGTAGAGACGAGTCAGGGAAAAATATTAAATGGTTCTACAGGCTGCAAGTGACAAGGTGAAATCATGTTTCGATGTTCTTACTTAGTCTTCCTTTGTTTATTCAGATTTCAAATCCATTGCTAGCATGGATGTATTTACTTAGACAGAAAATTGTGTGTATTCATGGAACAAATAAAAACATAGAGATAAAAAGACTTGTGCAACTGTACTGAGCTGTTAATAACAATCTTTTCTCTTTTTCTTCAACTTTCAGCCGCAGGCAGATGCCAAGGTGAATGGTACAACACTGTCATCTCCTTCTACCTCTTTGCAGAGGTCAGACAGCAGCCAGCCAATGCTTCTTCGTGTAGTTGGCAGCCAGACTTCAGAAACCATGGGTAAGATAACGAAGTTCAGATTGTCATCAAATGTAGTTATAGTTCCACTTTCCAGCAAAAAATCCTTAAAGTCAGAAAACGCTCTTCTCTCCTGCTTAGTTCAAATGAGAATGAAGTAGACGTTTGCAGTGGTCTTCTCTGTCACCTGCCTGTTTAAATTGTAGTTATGGTTCAGATTTCTGCTTTTGATAATGATGCACACAGGAGCACAGACATTTTGACATTAAACACAAAGCTCAGCCAGGGCTTGACTTCTGAAAACAAACATCACTAAAAAGCTAACTGTTTTATTCAAACTGACTTTCAGCTATTAAGTATGACATGGCTGAATTAAATGTACCTCGTATTAATTATGGCTAAAAGATTGAAATGTATGATTAATCATCCCCGTGGTAATTGATGTGATCTTATTTTTAATATGTCATGGCTCAATCAGTAGGATTGATCTGTCACTCATAGGTAGTGTTCATCGAGGGTGTTTTCTAAATATCATATCAGCTGTGATAATAAACATCACAGGAGTTGTGGTGTAAGGTTACGTAATAATATCCCGTAGCTAGAGGCTGGAATTATTATTTTGATGCTTTTAGTAACTGCTTTGTAGCATTTTCCTAATTTCTGATCTGTTATATAATTAGTAAGTATTTACAACCAAGTAGTAAGGATTTTCTGCTAGTAAAAAAGCAATCAACCGTTGCAACATCTTTAAGCAAATGTGCTTAAATTAATTCAACAAGATAATATTTGAAGTTCATAAGCAAAAATCTATTTAGTGTATATTAGAGAGAGGCTTTGGGGGAGAGTGAGACACTTAAATGAGAGCTATTCACTATGATTAGTGAAAGAGTTAATGACAGTAAGAAGTTGAGTGGAAGGGAAGATTCTGCTGTGTCTGAAGTGCCATTGTGGTGAGAGATGCAGCTTGTTTAGGGGCTTTTTCTTCCATCCTGAGCATAGGCAATAATGTCAGCCTGTGCCAGTATCAAACAAGATGGGTTCTGTACACCCCACAACAAAAAAATGTGAAATACATCATAGCTTTAGGAATGCTTAAATTAAATGCTGGGGGTGAGAATGCAGTCACAGGTAACAGCAGTTTCATTTGGATCTTTCTTTAAGTGTATTACTCATGAGTAAATATTTTGCTATGTATGGCATACACGAAGTGGACAAAGGTACTGATGGTGAAATTTCAATAAGCTTTTTGAAGAAATGTTGTGAATTTCATCACATAAAATATGTTAATTAAAGTAAAATAAAGATAGTAAATAAAGTAAAATAAAGAAAAGTTAGGAAGACAGTGGTTCCCAGCCATCTTACTGACATTCTTATTTTTTCATATTTTATCCTTTAGTAGGATAAAATGCAATAATGTATTTCTTTTTATTTGAGTTGAGACAAAATTATTCCCATTTAACTTTTAATGCTGGAATTAATTAACATGCATACAATCATATAAACAGATAAAACTATTTTAATGCAAATATTTAGACATGACATAGGTTTTTTTGTTTGTTCAATTGAGACAATAAGTGGAATAACAGTGAGATGTTGAATTGTTATCAGCATGATCATGTTGAGACAGCAAAGCCACGCTGTTGGCAGCGTGGAGTGGAGCTTATAAAAAGATTTACTAACTGAGCTAACAAACCGCAACTAATTCAGTTTGTCGAGTCTCCTCTCACACCAGAAAGCTTTGCTTGCAAGTGCGAGAGTTTTCTGAAGCGTGACTTAAGATATTCTTGACTTGTGAAAGAACCAGAGCAGTGTTGTATATAACGCTCACATGCAGCAAGCGTGTGCCCAGTAATGAGGGAGTCATAATTTTCAAGGAAATACCAAGGATCTCTTGGTCTCTCAGACAATGAGGTAATGTAGTGGTAGTTTTAGATATTTTTGCTTTTGAAAGGAGACCATAGTTTTTTTTCCTTTGAATGTAGACCCACTGCACTTCTCTGTCTCTCTGCTTTCTCAATGAGAGATTACTCTAAAAAGGTTTCCAACAGCAGTGTTGTCCAGCCTTTGGTAAAAGCAGCAACCCTCTCAGCATCAACCCTCTTCTATTTACAAATCATCCCTTGATAACCTGAAATACACTTGGGCAAGTGAAAAGGTTCTGCTTTTCTTCTCATAAAGTCCTAGTGGGACAGTCCTGATCTTTGGTCTTCCTCCCCTAGTAATGCAGCAGCAGAGGAAGTTCCCTGAGGCATGTGAGCCTAGAGGCTGTGGCTGAATTTTAATTCATTCGGGTGCCACCAGAATATTTGAGACCCACTCAGCTCTCCAACCCTTTTGTAGAAACATGAATGAGGAAAACTGTTTAGGGTAAAGAGAGGTAACGGAGGTCTGAAGGTGTCTTTACATCAGGTTGCATGGCTGATGTCATTTACAAGGAAGTGCTCAGAAAAATCATCCAGATAAGAAAAAAAGAAAAGTAATGCATTTTAACTAAAAGATACAGTAGTCCTGAGGGCCAGCACATTTCAGCACTTACCAGGACATTTGGAAATCAGTACCTATCCCCAGTTCTTCTTGGCCAGGACAGCAAAACCACTGCCCTCTTCTGATCTTTAGGGCCAGGGGGCTTTCTGCAGGTGTGCTGGTAAGGTCCTCAGCCTGGGTAGAGGCAGCAAGATCTCACTCTGAGTTTTCACCTTGACATCCAGCAGAGACTGGAAGGACATTAGTTCTGCTAAGGCTCCTCTGTCGGTGAAATGCTTGATGCAGAAGGTGTGAGTTGATTTGTGTGAACCCAGCACCAGTCGAAAGCTGAACAAACTGCAAGCAGTCTCAGCTGCTATTTTTAGACCATTAATGGAATGAAAGAAGCTGATACAAAGACCATCACTTACATGAATTAAGTGCTTTTTGTAGACACTTTACCCCACTTCTTATACTGGAGCGTGAAAAATTACTCTTGGTCAGTAATAACTCTTGTGAAAGAAACTCCTGGCCCTAAAGTGAGGCCTACACTGAGCCTAATAGTAGGAAATATATGCAATTCTAAAGTGTTTCTTTAGCACCTCTTTTAGTAGGCTTTCCATTAACATGGAGCACCTCAATGTGTAAAGAACATAAATGCTAACAGAAAAACAGGGAGTTTATTACTAGAGTAGGGCAAGACATATTAGAATAAAGGATCGTTAATTTATTTTTAAAGTAAGGATGTACCTCTCGTGGTTATTACAGCAGGCAAAATTGCTTTTGTGTTTTAATAGGGATAGAAGAAATCTAGTAAAAAAGTAGAATCTCACTCAAAGTATATCCTTTAGGTGTATTTTTTCAGATGCTTTATTTATATTGGAGGCTGGAGTCTCTACAGTAAAATCAACATATGGATCTTAGTTATCTGAAGCCATGACAAAAAAAAAAACCTAGTAAAAATAAATTGTATTGAATTTCCCATTAAGCTGCTGCCCTGTAATCAGGTTATAGAAATTATTCAGTGGGAGAAATGTATTTTGCTTTATTAAACTGCTGCTAAACCTTTTAACAGTACAATTGAATGTTCTTGGAGTGCCAATCTGATGCAATTAAACTGTCAGAAATATTAATACTGATGCAGATGAGAATCTGGGTTTCTACTGATTTACGCAGCTAGGCAAAGCAGTGCTAACATGAATCCAGCACTGTTAGAAGGCTGCTCAATAGCAGCACTCACAACAGCAATTTCTTTTTCCATTAATAGATAAGAGAAGCTGAAACAACGAGTGTCATTTACGGAACCAAATGTTCCTAGCAGACATTTTACCCCACCTCTTTTACCAGAGTAGATTATTTCTTAAATCCCCTTTTACGAATTATAGTCAATGTTAATTGTTTAAAATTCATTTTTTAATTTTGCTTAGGTTCTTAAAATGATAAACATAATAGTGAACAAAATTCACCTTTAAATTGGTGGTAGTATACTAAGCAGAAAATGTGTTTACATGAACAGCCTTAGCTTTGTGAAGGACATAGGTAATAACAGCAGGCTGTTAGCAAATGGTTTCATGGTGGCTCTCATGCGGTGGTGTGGATTTGCTTTCCAGGCGAGGACGAGCTTCTCAGCCCTCCCCAGGACACAAGCACAGGTCTGGAGGAAGTGATGGAGCAGCTGAACAACTCCTTCCCCAGCTCCAGAGGTGAGTGCTGCTGCCCACAGAAGATGAGAGGAAAAAAGATAAAAGTGCTTTCTGTTCCTTGATGTTTTCAGGGGGTTGTGTTTTGGTTTTAGGGTTTTTTGCTGATCTTTGTTTTCAATTTAACAACAGCTGTAGAGAAACATGTCTTCTTGAGAGTGGAGAAGCACCCTGCTCCTCCTTTACCTTAAGCTACCTCCACAGGTAGCCCTTGCTAGATACGAGAATGAAACAATGTCTTTCTGAGCATTTTTTTCTCTTCCCTTTTGCCATGTTCTTTTTCTCACAGCTTCTCTCCTTTTCTGTCAGTCCTCTTGCTGATTTATTTTTAATACATGTCTTAGCACATCTTTCTTCTGTCCTTACCTTTCTGAATGAAGAATCTGGTTCAAAATAATATTACAGTTCTGAGTCAAAGTTCTCGACTTTGTAGCACTCGAGTCCAGAATGATGAAGGAAAAATGAGTGGGCTGCTTGTTTGTGCAGCGTGGGCTGCGCTTGTGAGTACAGCCACAGCATTTCTTTCAGTGTTTCCATTTTGCTCGTTCCTGTTTGCAAAAGATAAGCATTTGTATTACTGGGATTTATTTGTTCAACCTTTTTTCATTTAAGAAGGTCTTTTCTAAGTCCAGAGAAAGTGCTCTGCTGCCAGGAAAAATAGCTTCGATTTCTAGCAGGAAATAGGAAGATTTGGATAATACCTGTTGCTGTGAAAAAAGGCTCAGATATAAACCTGTTGGCAAAAGAAAGTCTCGGTCTCTATTGACAGCCTGTTAAGTGGATTTCAGTAGGGACATAGACTTGTGCAGGGCCCCTTGCACAGGTTTCACGCATCACCCAAAGGTTCTTCTTTAGTAGATAAATGCATTAAATATCATGCTAGACTTCAATGAAATCAGGTTTTCTCCATCCTTTGATTTCCACACAAGCTGAGCTCTCTCCAGGCATCATCTATGAGCAGTAGAAAAGGAGAAGGCTGTATGAACTCATCAAAAGATGGGATCATTTAGAAAGATACTATTGAAGAAAATCTAAATCGATATATTGTTAACTATATTCATCTCTACCTCAACATTATATGAAAAACTGGTATGTCCAGCCCTCATTTTGCTATACTAATTATGAGAGACAAGAGATGAAAAATCTTTCAAATACTGGTATGTAGATAAAAATTGACTTATTTTTGAAGTTGCTGTGTACACAAGGTTGCAACAGACAGTGCTTTTTTATCAGTGACCATCATTTGTGTAAATATGTTGTGCTTAGGAGATCTTGTGTAATCGTATATGTCTAGATGTAGGTAGCCCATGTGTTAAAATATTCACCAAATGCAGTATCTAATTTGTAATCATAGCTGATGACACTGATAGTGTTTCTTTTTAAAAACAAGATGAGTTTTAAGTAAAATACAAACAATTTACAAAACAGCAGTTAATTAAATATTTGAAATACTGTTGTTCATTTCCTGTGTATAAATATGTAGGGATCAGTCTGATAGATATCAGTCCCTACTGACTGAGAATAGAAAACATTTTTGATGTTATTGTATTAGTGAAAAATACAAAGCTTCACAAATCAAACTGACAGGATATAAAGTTCAGCGGGGAAAAAATAAATGAACTTGGGAACATCAATTAACATTTTAATTCCATAGGTTAAGCTATAACTTCATATTTTCATTTTGGTCATGCAAAATGTTGTCATTTAAATACAAACAAAGAATGCATTCCCTTAATTTGTTTCTCCCTTCAGTAACTATGTGTATGTGATCCCTAAAAGAGATTGCAGCTTTCCTGCCTGTCTAGCAACTGTAGAGGACAAAAATACTCTCTAGCTGCATGGAGGGCAGTGAGTGAGGAGGAGGCACAGTCTCTGTTTGACATATGTCTTCTTCTGTCCTCCTCAGCCAAGCCGTGAGAGGAGCTTCTGGTGCAGAAGCCAGGAGCAGGCACAAGCCATCAGGCAGAATCAAGCTTCCCTAGGAACTTTTCTTCTAAGCCTAACCAAGGCACTGTCAAGCTGAGCCAGGATCTGCTTCTTCCTTTCTCTTTGGCTGCACAGAAAGATTAGTCCAGCTGGGAGAAAAAGTCGTTTGCTTTTTGCAGAGTTGTACCAGATTTTGTCTAAAGAGATCAGGACCTTGATTAGGTTTCTCTGTTCTTCAAGTGTCTTTTGATGCATTTGCACAAATAATAGCTTTTGGTTGAGGAATAGGAATGGTCAGGCCCTCTATGAGAAACAGTTTGTCCTACAACAGCGCAAATGGATTTACGTTCAGTGGTTGATAGAGAAGGCTACTGGCATTGTCAGTTTTGCTGATATCTCATGCAAACTCCAGTTTTTTGAATTTTCTTCTATTCACATTTTAACAGTTAAAGGATACTCAGCTGATACCTGCGTAAGAAAAGTTTACATCCACAGCTAATGTGCTGCAGCCTCATGTAACTCTTCATGTTGAAATGAAGGATGCTGTGATCTGTCAGATTCCATGGGCACCAGGGATATGTCTTATGATTTGCAAGACTGCAGGAAGGAGAAAAGGAAGCAGGGTTGACTGGCCTCAACAAACCATTGAATATGGGGCCTTTTTGCTGTTAAGAGGTGCAAATCTGCACCTGAGGTTTCCGATCTATAATACAAGACCAAAGTGTAATTGTGAAAGAGTGAAAGCATTTTGGCAAAGCAGCCCTAGAAGAGAGCATAGTGTAAGGATTCAGATGTGGTGCAAGTAATATTTTATTCATTGCATTACCAGTTGCATTAAATCTCAAGCTATTTGTAGGTATTCAGGAAACAGAACAATAAGCCCAAATGAGCGATGAGCACAATTCTGTAAAGAATACATTTTCTTATATTAATTCTTATTAGGTAGAATTAAAAAATTGTCAGATGCAAGAAACTCAGTCATCCCAGTCTGGCATTCAGAAGTGTGTTGTGATACAGGAGCTTATGAAATATTATTTGAAAGGTGAATTCAAACTACTTTGGTAAAGTGGCATCACATGTCTTTAGGAGTTAAAACTAGAAGGAAGATGGATTAAATGCCCAAGATTGATAAGTAGTAGAAGTAGTTTTGCCTATTTTTATACTAATGGTGTAGAGGGAGAAGTCTGCTATGATATTCATAGGCCATGGAATTCCAGAAGAGCTGCAGAGGACAGTGGGCACTTATTGAAACCTGCCTGGATTGAAAGTGAGAATAACAAAATGAAATCCAGAAAAGGACAAACATCGTGCTAATAACCTGAAATTTAGACATGGAATCAACTGAGGAAATTAGGGATCTGTGAGAAGGCCTGAGAAGTTACTGGCAGGACATTAAATGTGGGTTTCCTTTGTGGCCTGTGAAAATAAGATGTTAAATTTAAAGCTAAATGTCCAGCATGTCCCGGCACAGGGAGTGATATGCCTTTTGAATGAGGGACATAATTCTGGCTACCCTATTGCCATTAGGATAATGACAACTGGCAGGAGTGCATAACAATATGACAGTGAACTGGGCTCTGAATGCTTTGGTTCATGAGAAGAGTTCAGAGCTGAATAAGCAGTGAAGAGAGAAAATGACTGCATTTTTGTGTTTGGGTGCAGAAATGTATAGTTAAACATCACAGGATACAAATTAAAATGAAAATATTTAGTCTAAATATCATCAGAAGCATCTGAAAACTAAGATTTGCTCAGGTTGGGAAACAGTTTTCTAAAGCAAGTGGTAGCTCTTATTTTGGACTTCTGAAACAAAGCAGTAAAATGTAGTATAATTGTCACTCACGTGGAGATAGACTCATTTTAATTATGATATTTTCCAAGCTTTTTCTGCATAGAGTGGTTTTTAAAAGTGCATCAAGGCTTCAGTGCATCATTTTGAGTGTATTTTAGAGAAGCAAATCTCAGATGCAATACTTTGTGTTACTATATATTTTTTCCGGACTTTTTGTTATTTCTTCAGTTTAACCTTTTAGCAGTTCTTGGCATTTCCTAAGGGTCAGAGGACCTCCATGCTCCTTGCACAGCTGACTATTGGTGCTGAAAGCTGTTTCATTTCTGGAGAGGAAAATTCTGCTGAATACCTGATGATTGCTGTCCTTAAGGAATTTTTCTTTCCTTTTAATCTACACGGTTTGCCATCCATTCCTCTTTTACTCTGCTGCTCCCTGCAAATTCACAAATGCTGCAGCTGCTTCAAACAGCTGCTCTGCTAACTCAAAACAGATGTCAAAGCCAGAGGTCTGACATTTAGTGGAAATCTACCATTAAATACCACCTCAGTGGTTTATTTGACCCTGCTTGATAATGGGCCACAGAGGAAAACATTTTCACGCTGTATTTGTGCCCAAGCTACTAAATCTCCAGGGAATTGGTTCACAGTTCGAAAGTAAGATTGGCAGGCCAGTATTTGTAAAGCCAAATTCATCTCTCCTGCAGCTCTGAGGACAAACAAGTTGCACTGCTTCTGGTGGATCTCATGGTGAACAAGGCTCTGTTTTGTGGTTATGATTTTGTGGCAAATGCTTTCTGTGAAGGAAGCTAAGAGAGGAATTGAGGAGCAGAAGTTCTTGAGCTAACTGAAGTTGGTAAGAGAGCTTCCCAGGCTTTCTGTGCAAAGCCCTTGCTGGTGGATAATGAAGAAGTGGTAGCCAGAAAGTGGTTAGAAAAGAGAACATGATGACTTAAAAGATCAAAGAGGCCATGACATCACGTGAAAACATTTGGAGAGGGATCAGTGCTCACCATTACTATTTAACATAGCATTGCATAATGCAGATTTTTTTCATGTGCAGTGAAATTATAAGACCCCACAGCAATAAATAAATGGCACTATGAATGGTACCATCTTTTACAAGTTTTGTTTTATTTTTTAATCTCAGTCGCACAAAAACACACCAGAGATGCTCTCTCCTCTCACTCTCACATCAGCCAGGCTCTGTCATGAATGGGACTAACGTCCTAAATGGAACTAGCAACTTCCAGCACTGCAAATAAAGCAGTTTCTCTCATTCTGACAGCAAAACATCTTAGGATGCAGACTTTTCCTTTCCCACTTTACTGAATCAGTGGAATAGTACCCTGGAGTTATTATACTGCAGGGTATTCTGGAAATATTCTTCCAATTGTGCTACCCTAGCCTATTCTTGGCTGTGTCCTTTTCTCTGTGCTATGGTCCTACATCCCACATCAGTAAGCCCAGGAAAGTGTGGGCCGCTATTTCTCCCCTTGGGCACAGAAGTACTAGGTAGCTGAGCTTCTCTGCAGATTTTTGCTGGGATAGTGATATGGAGGAACAGATCTTTCAAGATTCATAATGCTCAGTCCTGATGTAAGCTGAGAATACATTAACAAATTTAACAAAACTTCAAGGAAATTTTTTCAAGAAAAAAAAAAGCTGTTTGCAGATCCAGGTCTCCCCCTCTGCAGCCTGTCCCTCTGCTGAGTTCAGTGAGAAAGGCAGTGCAGTAGATACTTTGTGGTCTCTGCTTTGATCTGAATCTGCATAGATGCATGAAATTTTTATTAGTGCCTCTGCTTTCAAGTTTGATTTGATCACTCTCTGTGTACCTTTGCCTGTGATACAATGTCATGTAGATTTCAAGATTTGTTTTGTAAAGGCAGGAAATCTTGACATGAGCAGGAATAATAGATAATTAGGCACCCATGGATTGTGTATTGGTATTTTGGTGCCTTATAGAATACAAATTTTCAGAACTGCAGCAATACAGACAATTTTCTTCCTCTGCAATTTATGCCAAACCATGCTCCTCGCCTTAAAACGTGGAGACATACGTTCATTCATATGCAAAGAAGAAAATAAAGTAAAATCCATTAAACCCCTTTTAATCTTCCTCCAAAAGAAATTAGCTGTTACTGTAGTAGTGCTACTTTTTGTTGCATTTAACAAATTCTAGGACTGATTACTGGCCACAGATTTTCCTCAACAGATACTCTGTGTGGTGCAGAGCTATCCCAGTTACCCTTAAATACATTAACTTTCAAGCAGAATCTATTCTCTTTTCCATGGGCCCCGATGGGACGCACCCACAAGTGATGAAGGGGCTGGTGGAAGTCATTGCTAGACCACTCTCCATCATCTTTAGTAAGTCATGGAGAACAGGAGAGGTGCCTGAGGACTGGAAGAAAG
>WTSP01010877.1:117598-138500 GCA_025331215.1 Actenoides lindsayi
ACCTGCTCTAGGTGGTCCTGCTCTGGCAGGGGGGTTGGACTAGATGATCTTTCGAGGTCCCTTCCAACCCTTAACATTCTGTGATTCTGTGTCTCATGTAGATATTTAAAATACACACTGCGTAGCTGCAGCTTTAAGTGCTTGTACAGGCAGGTAGACCTCCAGAAAGCTCCAGCATTTTGCATGTAGGCAGTTCCTTCTCTCCTGTTGACCCAATCTAAACCGTGTTCTGCTGGATCTCGTTCATGCCTCAGGACTCTTGCACACCCAGCTGTACGATGCTGCAGTTTCTGGAGGCCATAGGTAGACCATCAACTCACCTAAACCTTGGGAGTCTTCCTCAGAAGACTAAAGTTGTGCAGTGGATTTTATATCTTCATTTTCAAGGATTTTCTGTTACAGGATTCATATTGGTGAAAGGTTCTTATCTTCCCTCCTGGGAGACATTTTTTAGGGAATTCATGGCTTCTTATAAAAGTGCCAGAGGAGGTCACAGGCTCTGTAAGTCCTAGAGAGTTAGGCAGGCCTGCAAGGTGAAGTCCTTAGTTCTGAAGCAACACCTCTACTGGCCGTCAAGCTCACTCTGGTACCTCTGTGCAAGTCCAGCATGTATGGTACAGACATAACCTGAGTCAAGGCTCCCCTTAGGAGCAGAATAAAAACCCATGCACAGAGCATCACTTCAAACCTATTATTAGCATTTCTAGTAGCCACTGGAATAATCTCCCCAGGGAAGTGGTGGAGTCTCCAGCATTGAACACTTTTAAGATTCAGCTGGACAAGGGGTTGGGCTATCTCGTCCAGACCGTGCTTTTGCCAGGAAGGGTTGGATTAGATGATCATTGAGGTCCCTTCCAACATGGTAAAATAATAATAACTTTAAAAAAAAATATTAAGTATGCTGTTTGGGAAAGGAAAAGGAAGGGAATAAAACTTTACTGTTCAGTAAATCACAATCTGTGCTGTAAAGGCCATTCAGTGGTTGCTCCAGCCATTTCCATTGCCTGGAGTTTGCAGTTGATGGGTGGCTCTGACCTGGGATGGTCAGTGATGCCATTTACTTCACCCTCTCCTCCTCTTCTTTACCACCTCTGCTCAGCTTTGATCTCCTGCTGACACTTGTTCTGCTCCTTGTAAAATACCCGCAAAGCTATTTGTTGTCTTCCTTGCCTTCTCCCACAGGCTGCCATACCTAGAAAAAAATTTGACAGCAATTAGATTACTGTTACGCTGACCAGCATGTTCTCCCATATCTATCTGTCTCTCTCCCCATTGTCCCACATGTCATTTACAATTCCGTCATTTAGAACAGCTCTGGGGCAAAGATCATCCTCTTTCTTGAACAGCATCTACCACAGTGACTTTCTCACCTAGGGCTATGAAGTCTGGCCATACTGGTGCTTGCAGTAGTGTACCAGTGACAGTGGGATGCTGCTTCTGGAGGCAGCAAGCATCTTACTGCTACTGCCTGTGTGATGGGAATGGGGGTGGAGGAGTGTTTCTGATTGACACTTGGCTTTTCTTTTTTAAAAAACAAGTATGCTATGGCAAGTGTTTGAGAAGAATCAGTATGATCAAAGTATGGCTTCAGTGAAAGCTCATCGGGAACATCTTTTCAGCTAAACCCATTAATGACTCCTCTGTTTTGGCAGCACAACTTGAAAATGATGAGATACTTTCCCTTCTTTCCCCTTTTACTTGAATTTTTTTTCTCCCTCTGCCCCCTCAGTTTTACCATGCTTGCAGATCAGCTTGTTGGAAGCATCTTTTGGAATATATTTATCTTCAATGTGAGCATATTATATTCCAGTGTACAGCTCTAGATGTAAAATGTGTGTGTGTGTGTACGTATGTGTATATAAGAATGTATACCTGTATATATGTCTGTAGGCCGTAAGAAAATGTAAAGTGTCTGGATGAATTAATTTGACATTGGGGAAACATGCTTTTACCATTAATACTGATTAGTACTGATAGGTACTACAATGGAGGAAATTTGGATGCTCAGAAAGATGCTCAGAAAGTGAATTCAAATCTTCTCTGCCATCCCTACCCTCAACTGAAAGACCTATGTTGGTTTTAGTAGTTTTCTGAATTGTTTTTGCTAGGTTAAAACCAAGTCGCGGATTGCAGAACCGTTGTTGAATAAATCACCTCGGAGTCATCAGAGGATTTCAGTGGACTTTCAGTCTTTAAAGCAGACGTGCAGTTATTTTATACTAAATTCCTAAACGGAAATTAAGTGTCTCTTGCAGTATAAAATATATATTCACATGTGGTTTTTTTTCCTTTCTTTTCTGATATTTCTTCCACTTCCTCTCTCTGTTCCTAAAGGAAGAAATGCCCCTGGAAAGCCAGTGAGAGAGGTTAGTGAGATGCAGGCTCACTGCCATGGCTTCTGTTTATCACAGCTTGCTTTCTGTGCCCAGCATGCGTGTGACGGCAGCACGGGTTTGCTTGGGTTTGGTGAAGGGTGGGGGTGGTTTTATTTTACTTTGGGTTTTGTTTGATTTTGCTGAGTGCATTCCCCATGTGTGCTCTAACAGTAACGTACCTCTCAACTTTCAGTGGAGACACTGTCACCTCAGGGATCTGTGTTTTTTGACATCCTCCCAGAGGTGGAAACTCAGGAATGGGGAGAAGAAAATACATGGAAATTAAGCCTCTATGTGATAAATGTGGTCAGCAAATAGTCTGCAGTCGTTGACTTAAGTTCTGATTCTCTTGTATGTAAGCACAACAGGGACACCCATGTCTCTTGCTGTTCTGCTTACATACTCACAATTGTATTTACATGTATATGCCAATATACCAACCATCATCTCCAGTTATTAAATAGGTTGGGGTTTTTTATTTTTCTTTAGAACAGTGAGAGTTGAGAGGTATAAGAGATTCAGGTGTTTTTAATTTCTTGATGTACTATTGCAGAACGAAGAATGCTACTAACATTCACCCGCTCCAAAGTGTTGTATTCTGCAATGCAGATGGGCGATGGTTTTCACTGTGCACTTCAGACGTGGTTGGCTTGATGCAGAATAGAATTTAGAATTTGTACATCTCTGCTTGTTAATGGAGGAAAATGTTTTGCGCTGTGTTGTCATAGCACCTTCGAAAGTATTTCCAGAGAGCCTTGATTTTTAACTCTGTGAAGCTGCTCTTCACTCTCAGACCAGAGACAACATTTGAAAGATTAATTCCTAGCGAAAATTATTATTAAAGATAAAATATTCAGAGACTGCCTGAGTGCAATTGCAAGTACCTGTGAAATAACTTTTTCCCTAACAGAAGATGTTCCATGTGGATAAGACAGAAATTGAAGGGTAACTCGGTTTGCAAAGTTTTGCTGTTGCAGAGAGGGGCACTCAATGGAAACAACACTGCGCTGAGGTTTTCAGCAGAGCTGTTGTGAACCCTCAGGCACCTGACAGGCAACCCTGGGTTAGCCAGGAATTCTTCTGAAGGAATGACTTGAAATACAGTGGTTCTCTGCATTGGCTGTAGGATCTGGCACAGGTCCAGCTACTTTGAGGTGCAAGATCATCTGTGCAAGTTAAGTCTGTCCTCAAATGCCGGGTCCTCTCATTTGGATCAGAAAAGAGTGCTTGGGATGTTATGAACAGACTCTACCAGCCCAGAAATTCTATGGAAATGATTTCATATTCAGCCCTGCATGCTCATACAGTCTGAGAATTGTTCTCCAGTTCAGCAAAATAGGTTGTTGATTTCCACTAACGTCATTCATATTTATGCATATTATTCAGAAAAAACGTTCTGCTGCTGAGGGGCATATTTAATATGATCAATTAAACAACTACAGAAAAAAAAAATTAGAAAAATGAGCATGTCCTACCTGATCAGATTCCAGCACCTTAACCCTAAAAAAGTTGACTTCAATGAATTACTCAGCGCTCCACAGTTGTATTTGTGCTCGCTGATGATTCCAAAGGGGGCTTGGTAACTTGCAGAACTGAATATAAAACATAGTTTTACACCTGTTGTGAAGCATCTGAGTGTCCAGTATAGAGCAGCTTTTGCTTTATGTGTGAATCCATTTGCACAAAGGCAGATCGTACAGTTCTAAACCCACCCAGCTAGGTTTTGATCCCATTACTCACTTTAGGTATTGTCTTCATGTTTAATCCCATGGATTTCATGGCATTACTCAATATGAATAAGGGTATCAAAATCCAAGCCACTAACAGGAAGGATTTTTCTTTTGTCGGGGATGGGTTAGGAATCCATGCTGTTGAAAAAGACACTGCTTTGTGTTGGGGTTTCTTAATTTACTTTCTATCCACTCTTTCAACTCTGAATACTCCATGTTTATTTCTCTGATGAGCTGTAGTGTAACATTGGTATTCAGTTACTGCACCCTCACCCAAGTGCCTTAATTCTGGTAGAGCAAATTCCACAGATTTAAAACATACGTATGTGACCAGAAGTGAGGTAGTTACTGCCTGCAGAAATAGATGTCTTCTGCTTTCAAAGCAATGCACCTGTGTTAATATTCCCTTCATTTTGTAAGTTTAAGTTAATATGTCCATTTTGAGCTTTATTGCTGCATTTCAAAGTGTGTGCTAGTTTTTTCCTTACACAGTAGCATCTCTCAACCTTTCAGTGCCTCAGGCATGGAGAAAATGTTTTCAGCTTTAATGTTAAAAAAAAAAAAAAAAAAGAATTAATGCCTTCTTTGGTGGCATTGCTTTAAAATATGATTAATAATGAGTGGAAAGCTATGATTTCTGTTTTTCTGAGTGCTTTGAGGACAGTATTTTTCTCATTTGCTTCTTAATTAAAAATGTCAGTGTCCTACATTTCAGTCTTAGAGAGAGCAAATAAGCACTATTCAATAGAAGCAGCAGAACTATATAGGAACAATCAGTGAATTTGAGTACTTAGGTAGCAGGCAACAGGTATTCTAGAAGAGGGCGTTATTCGTTGCCCATACAGTATGAGGAAATTATTACTTATGTTGTTCTCAACTGTTGTTGTCATCATAGTTAACCTAGATGGTACTCCCACATGCAAGAGAGGCAAAAAACCTGCTGGCAGTGCAATGATGCCCAGCTGAGAGTTCGACAGTTGAGTGGCTGCAGCATAGCTGTATTTATTGTCCTCTCTTCTGGCCTGTCTTCCCATCCTGTGACTGTCCTAGACACTGCAGTCCCCAGGCTGTTGCACTTTCCAGTCCAGCTACTAATGTCAACTGCAGTCAGGAGTGGTTTATGGTCATACTCAGAGCTGTAAACTCAGATGGCTCAGGAGGAGACACACAATTGTTCTGGTTTTCTGCAGAGGAAATTAAGACCTGTGATAGAGAGGTAGTGTGGATGGTGTGGGGGAGAGAGAGTTGTATCTCCTTAGTCACCCCAGCATGCCTCTGTGCAGCTTATGTGGAGGGAGATCAGATTCAAAGCATGGCTATTTCAGAAATATGGCAGCAATTAACAGTGGAGAAAAAAAAAAAAAAAAAAAAAAAAAAGAAAAGATTGGCAGACATTCCTGTAATTTGTATATATTAAAAGATTATCCAGGGATCCCTGGATGCATAAGGTCTTCTTGGCCCATGTTTTAGTTGCCTGAACAATTTAGCAGTTTGTACCTACTGTGGCATAGTTCTGAAGGCCTTTTCTTCTATATTTTTGATTGAAGTTCTTGTTTCTAGTTGTAGCCTCTTTCTATAAAACCATCTTGCCTTTGTAACCTTTGCACCTCTCTGTCATGCCAGAAGAAAATAGTATTAACAAATACTGAATTTTTCTGAAGATGTGGTTTAGCAGTTTGGGTTGCTTTAAGTCCACGGAAGGGTGGCCACTCTTCTCGAGCTGGGAATGAGTGGTGTTGCAGTCCCACCGGTGTTCCTAGAAACAACAGATTGCCATGAATCTGAAGAAGAGGCTGTGATCCTGTCGTCAGCAGTGCCTCTCATAGCTGGCCAGCCACTTGTGACTCACCACTGCCCTGTCTTGTGTCTGTACGTTGCTGCAGACAAGGAAGAAGACAACTATTTAAAACCTACAGAATTCTTGAAAGCAGTTCACTCCAGTTTTACCAGGGTTGCTGCAATAAAGCCTTGATAGCACAGACTACAAATGTACCTGAGCCATGTCAGAGTTTCAGCTAAGCAGACCAAACCAGTGGTACTTACCTTTTTGTTTAAGAAAGCATCTCCCATCTAAAATATGTTCTTGCTTTCATATGACTTTGTCAGATTTTCACTTTCCATGGTCTAAGTCACTGGATTTTTCTCAGCTCGCATGTTGCCACTAAGAGAGGTTATCCCTTACATCTAAAATAATGTGGTAGCATACTTTTACTTTAAAGTAAACAGTGTTTTGACCAAAACTTGGCAGGAATTCTTCATAAGCTGTTACTCAACGTGCTGATGAGCAAATTACAAGGTTTTTTGCTTAGGATGAATAGGACAGCCGTACGGTAACGCTTTATGTATGAAATTGCTGTTTGATGCATCAGTACAATTAGCAAAATGTCACCAGATTAGAACCAAGTATTTCTTTGTTTCAATACCTGGTCAACTGTGCCATGCACAGCACATCTCACTATCAGATGGGCAGCTGGTTAAGTAGTTATCATTTAGATTTGGCAGAGTTTTGTGTGACAAGTGCTAAATTTTAAAAACAAACCCAAAACGTTAAAAGCTTCTGTTTGGATGTAAATGGTGGTAGTAGTTCTACAGAAGAAACAAGCTTCTCTGGATGTTTCTCAGGTCATTTTTTCTTCTCTTCTAAATGCTGATGAATATTAAATAACATCAATCCAGGCTCATATGGACTATTGAAATGTCAACGGTACATGACTACCATAATATTTGAACATTTGGAAGAAGATGGTGAGTTTGATTTGCCCCACAGAGAAGGCTGATAGAGGAGACATCTGTGTGGGGAGGGACACCCACTGTGTAGGTGGGCAATGGTAACAATCAGACTTGGGCACATTAAAGGTAGGGACTGCATGAAATGTCTATCCTGGATACCCTGGTTGTGTCCTTTCTTCATTTGGGTGCTCCATCCTCAAGGACCATGGTGAGGACTCAGCATCCAGGCTAACACAAAGCGTTTCTGGGAAGCAGGGTTGTGGGCAGATTATGTAGCACCTCCCATGTTTTTCTAGACAGATACTCTCAAGGAGTAAATCAAACCCTTCAGGCCATAGCAACATACAGCTTTATTGAGTAATATTGCCTTTACTATATGCTTTCAGTTGCTGGCACTCTGCAGCTCGGGGACTTCTTGAGTTGGCGGTCGTGCACTTCTTTGCATCTAAATAAATCTTTATTCAGTGATTATTTTCTAACTCCGTTTTTAATTCACTTATGTGTTTGGTCTCAACATCAGCCTGTGGCGATGAGTTCAGTAATACAGTTAAGTGCTGTGTGGAGTATAATTTCCTTCTGCTTGTTCCTCCTTGTCCTTGCAAGAAATCTTGAACACTCAGTCTTTTTTTTGGATGCTCATCTTGTAGAGTGCCTAGATGTCTGTCATATTCCCTCTCCTGCTATATTTTTTCAGGAGGGAGATTCCAGATGGGGTTCAGTTGTTTAAATCATGGTATCTCTGTTTGAGATGCCAAGAGGGTCATAGAGACAGTCATAGAGGGCTGCAGATCTGACACAGGACACCCACGCTCCTCTGAACAGCAGCTAGAGATGAGGCAAGATATGCAAACTGCCTAAAATGGCAACTATTGGCCATTTAGTCTCCCTACCTTCAAATCGTCTTAGTTTCTTACTGCTGCTGATCAGCACTGCTACCTTTCCTTTCCATTTGCAGTCATAAAATGAGCATGAGAAGTTGTTACAGGTTTCATCTCCAGAACTGTACTCTGTGTTTATTTATCACGTCTGTGTATGAGGACTACGTGTTGGGATTATACAGTCTTAAGACTTTGCAGATGTTACGAGTGAGGAGAAATGCACAAGTGAACCACTGTAGAGTAGTTACTTGATAACTGTGGTATCTTTGTTTCTGCTGGACTGCTGTCTGAAAAGCAGAGGATATTTTAAAAATGATTGAATAAACTGCAGCCATTTAATTTGGTCACCATTTTATCTGCCCATGCAGGTATCCTGCTGGGACCTCTTGGGTGTAGTGCTTTAGTTAATTACTCCTGATCCAATTGTTTCTGGTTTTCTTCCTTCATAGAACATTGAATTGTCAAACACTTGCAGCACAAGTAGGAAACTTTTTTGTGATGTCAGTGTTTTTAATCATTGTGTTTGGTGAACATTCATAGTGATACACTTTCATCGCTGGGGGCGGGGGGGATTGGAACAGTAACATGTTGGCTTATTGTCAACATAGTTTGCCATATCTGTTCAAACCAGTATTGCTGTGAAGTGTTCTGCAGAACTGGCAACAACTGCTAACGACAGCATGTTGGACTCGTCTAGGAGACTTTTGGAAAAAGTTCTCTCCTGTGTAGTCCACTGGTGCAGCAGCGAGTGGTACATGGAGAATGAAGGATCTGTGTGCTGCCGTGTCTTCTTCATTTGATTTCCTCTTCTTTGACTTTCTTTTTCAGGCCACAATGTAGGAAGCCTTTTCCACATGGCAGACGACTTGGGAAGAGCGATGGAAACCTTAGTGACAGTGATGACTGACGACAAGGTGTTAGAATAGCAAGATGTGTTTTACAACTTCAGGCGTCCCGCATGGTTTTTATAATATTCATACTACAAAGAGGATTAGACTGTAAGAGTTTACAAGAAAACAAATCTATATTTTTGTGAAGGGTAGTGGTACTATAATGTAGATTTCAGTAGTTTCCTAAGTCTGTTACTGTTTTGTTAACAATGGCAGGTTTTACACGTCTATGCAATTGTACAAAAATTATAAGAAAACTACATGTAAAATCTTGATAGCTAAATAACTTGCCATTTCTTTATATGGAACGCATTTCGGGTTGTTTAAAAAAAATTTATAACAGTTATAATGAAAGATTGTAAACTAAAGTGTGCTTTATAAAAATAATTGTTTATAGAAACCCCCTTAAAAAAAAAACACACACAAAAAAATACTGAGGCAGTGCATTTGTTTAATATCATTTCAGCTCTGTAACTGCATCAGAGAGATTCATGTCCTGTGTTCTTTACCTTGCTTATCAAAAGAAAAATGGGAAAAAAAGTATTTTCTGCAGTGACATCAAAACAGCCAACTTACATTTCTCATTGGTTTTGTCTGACTAGGACTGGCTTATAAAAAAGAATCTCCTGAACTTCTAGTGAAGGTAGTAATTTCACCTCTTTCCAATAAAATTAAGAATTACATGAATCACACAGCTAGTTTGCAATAATTAAATGAAAGAGCACATTACATGACAGAGCCTGCAAAAAATTTAATGAGAAAAAAAAAAACCACAAGAAAAAAAGAAAGAAAATAATGTAATGACCATCCTATGCGCCGCCAGCATTTCCTCTGCTAACTAAATTCCTGAATGGTATTAGTAAAGTAATGTAGAAATTGCCTTATCAGATTAAACCTCTGGACCTCGTTGTCCGGTACCCCGCTGGCTGTGGGGAGACCAGCAGCCAGTGCTTCAGCAGGAGTTGGGTGCAGCTCTCCCCCACCCACTGCCACCACTTGCGTCACCTGCGCTGCAAAGGAGAGAAGAAAGGGAGAAGTTCCCTCCTGACCCCTTGTGGGATCAGCTTCTGACCCGAAGCACAAGTAGGTTACTCCCAGAGCATCTTTGCTTGTCCAGCTCCTGGTGCTGTTCATGAGCATGAAGCTGCTCAGTCCTCTGGAAAATAAAACCAGAGCTTTCCACGGTACGTGTCTCAGCCTGCTACAGCAGCCAGTCCCAAGGAGCTGTAACGCTGCCAGCAACCTTTGGGAAAGACTGTAGAAGAGTTACTGCTGTTCTTGCTCTCATATGGTGATCAGGTGAAGGTAGTTACACTGCTCCATGAGATAGATATTTATCACCAAAACAAGGCCCTGGTCCTTTCTCCTTCCCCATTTCTCTTTACAAGTAACCCCGCACAGTTAACAATAACATGAGAAAGAGAGGAGCTGATAGCAAAACAGATTAGCCAGCTTGACTGCAGCTCGTGAGGGGTAGGTTTGGGTATGAGGTGCTGTCAGCAAAAGCTTTACCACTTCATTTTTTTAACCAGCTTTTAATTTTATCTTAGAATATGTAGAAACACACCATCTGACTTTATATTGCAAGAGTAAAAAAATCTGTTACCTCTTCTTGTATGAAGTGTAATTAAACTTGGGAAAGATTTTATTTTGAATGCTAGTTAACATTGAACATGGCTAGTCATGCTATTTCTACCTCACTTTGGTTTTGTGGTGTTCCTGACAATTACATACAGATACTGTTACATCATCACCACGTGTCCATTGTGTGACCAGGTCTCATCGTTTGAATAATACCAACAGTGATAATCATAAAAAATAAGTACAATCCCCCTAAACCTTTGCTTACCTAATAAAGAGCTTTTTTAACACTTTATTACAATAGGAACCCTTGGTATTTCTCACGGTCTTTTTTATCAGAAGGTTTAAATTGAGGTCTGAGAAAGAGATGGGTTTCTCCTTTTTTTTTTTTGTTTTTCCCCCCTTATATGTTGAACCTTCTCTTCAGAAAAAAAATGGAGGAAAAACGGATTGCACGGTTGTTTTCATCAGGGTTTTTTTTTGTTTGTTTTACTTTCTAGATCTTAGTTTTGGAGTGAGTCTGTCAAAAAATATTTAAAAGTTGAAAGCTTTATTGCTGCTTTTTTAAGCATAATTTGGGAATTATTTCATATTCCTTATAATGACAAAGTATTAAACTGTAAAACATAATCAGTGTAGTTGAATTCATAAATACCATATGGCATGTTATTTCATTGTTCTTCAGTACTGGTTTATTACTCGGATATCATAATATATTGTGTTTTAACACCAACACCGTAACATTTACTAATTATTTTTATAAACTTATGTTTTACTGCATTTTTTCACAACATACCAAATTTCACCAAATATATGCCTTACTATTGTATTATATACTGCTTTACTGTGTATATCAATAAAGCACGCAATTATGTTATAAAAGGTGCAGTATTTTTTATTGAAGTTCAGCAGTCACCCCATGCATCTCGCCTCCGGCCGTCCTTGCCTTAGGTGCACACCCAGCTCCCAGTACTGCTGATGGCCAAACCCCCTTGTCAGCAACTCCTCAGTACCTCAGCCGCCTTACCAGCAGGCAGGGTGCTGGCGGCAGCACTCAGGATTGGGCTGGAGGAGGAAAAGTATCTCTCCTCTTGGTCTGGGTTTTTTTCCTCTGTTGAAGTATAAACCTCCCCCCCCCCCCGCCATTTTTATGCTTCTCCAGCTTTTCAGATTCCCAGCCCCATGCTGGCAGAAGGGAGCCTCAGATCAGATTGATCTTCACTGATGGATCCAGCACTCCTTGCCACCAGGAGTAGTACTAGCAAGCCCCTCTTCTCTGGGGCTTCAGGAAGTGTATGTTCCTATCAGAGAGGCTGATCACACATGCCCGTCTCATATCTAAAAAACATGCGTAGGTTTTGATACCCAGACTCCACTCAGTTGTGTCACGATGCTGCCTTTGAGCTACCTTTTGGCAATAGAAATAATCTAATGAAAAATAATAAAATAAAAAGGCAAAACCAGCATATGTTTGTCTATGATTTTGATAATACAGTGAGGGCGGAGGTGGGAATTTTCTCATTTCATTCACTTGAAATAAATACACATCCCACAGCTACTCTCCCAGACTTGAGTTACTCTGGATTCACTCCTACATAAATGAATCAGTCTGTGCCTTGCTGTACTGAAGTCTCCTCTGCAGGTTACACAATCCACAAAGCACAGCAGCCACCAGTGACAAGAAGACTCCTATTTAATTCAATTAAGCAAGTGGGAGGATAGCTTTCTCCCGATTGCTAACACTGGGGTGGTTGCACATGAGGAGACACTGTTGGGTTTGAAGCCTGGCCATGAGTCAGAAGGGTGAGGCTTGTGGATGGTCTTAATAAATACCTAAATAAACTGGAAAGTCACAAAAATGTGTTGCATGCTACCTCATCCCTTCAAAGCACTGGAAGGGGCAGGGGAGGCAAAACCCACATGAGTGTGTCCCAACTTGCCTCCATGAAGCTGCAACAGGCAGATCTAAACCCTGGTCCTGCAGATAACATATTATGAGCTGCCCATCACCTCTCACAAAGCTTTGCACCCATCAGTGCTAATGGGTTGGCACAGTGCATGTGAACAGCTGCTGCCCAGAGAACTGCAGCTCTTAAAGGCAATGTGAACAGCTTGCTGGCCAGCTTCACTGAGATCCCCACTCCCACAACCCCAGTATTTATGACTTAACATCCCATCAATAAAAGCTGATACTTCTGACTGGCTTCTAAGAATGTTTTCCTCATGTATGTTTAGCCTAAATATCCTCCATATTTTAAGGACAAGGCTCTTAACAGTTCAACTTGTTTCCTTTGCTCTCTGGGCAAAGAGGAAGATTTGTTGTCTTCATTCTGGCTGCTGTGGTTAACATGCTGCCACTTACCATAGACTTCGTGGTCTTCTCTCTACCTTTTTGAGAGAGAGAGAGAGATGATAGATGCCTAGATAGATAGATAGATGAGAGAGAGAGATGTAAAAACTGAGGCCCTGCTAGGCAGTTTGGCAGTACTGGCAGGTGAGAGGGTCCCTCAAACTTCCCTGCTGGCACTACACGTGTCCCATCATGGTGGCAGACATTCATGGCTGAAGGTGGAAGAGGCTGCTCATCTGCTTCACAGCTCCAGCTTGCCACCTCTCAGCCCAGCAAGTGCTGCCTGGCCCAGCCCAGGGTTTGGTGATATGATTTAGGAGCCCAGCACCCCCTGCCTTGCTTGCCCCACAGGGCTGTGTGAGAGCCTTGGTGCTGTGTGGGCAGCAACACCCACTTTGGTGCCGTAATGAGGCAGGAGAAGTTGATGAGGGGAATAGCTAACATGGGAGGAAAAACCCACGTCTTTTCAGCTATCATAGGCAAAAAGAGGGAAAGCAATGCTGTGCAAGATGCAGAAAAGGTCTGCAGCTGCCAGTATACATAATTCATTTCATGGCTGTGTCTTCTGCAGAGCATCCCTAGCCTGATGTGGCTGGACACATGTAGCAGATACAGGGCTATGGAGTGCTGTATGAAGTACATGCATTTCCAAGCCTACCTGTGTGCAGCCAGCAATAGTTGCTTGCACTTCTTTCCCGGTGGCAGCTTTGAAGTTAGCTGAGACATTACATCCACAGTCACTTTTAAATCAAGGTGCCAACTACCAGTTTTACGTGAAGTGAGTGCTGCAGTATTAACACCCCTGTGTGGATGTGAGTTACCCCTCCTCACGAAGATGCAGGAGCAGCGGCAGGGGCAGCAGCAGCATCCTGGTGTCCAGCCCCACCCCTGTGGGTTACCAGCACACCTAGGCCCCAGGGGCTTTTCACTGGCTATGACCCATTTCAGCTGCCTGTGGGCACACATGTGCAGTCAGGCTGCAACTCAATAAATCTTTCCCTTCTTGACTCAGGCTCCACTCAACTATTTCACTGGGAATTTGTTTCAGCTCAGAGCAAGCGTATCAACTCATTAGAAAGTGCCATAAATCTTAGCAAGAAAAACGGGGCTGCTGAGATCAACTGAGATGTAACACTTCCATACATGAATCCCCAGAAGCTGATAATGCTGCTTGCCAGCTAAGGAAGATGATTACAGCACATATTTAGTAGCTCATAGTGCCAAAAACTTGGCTAAAAGCACTTGTTAAGGGAGGGATGAGAGTTAAGGAAATCTTGTAGCTACAGAAGTGAACTGTGGAGCTTCACAAATACGAGTTGCTATTTCACCCTGTTGCCTAAAACCTTACTGCTTGCCAACCCAAGGCTCATATTAGTCAACTTGGCAATTGTTCACCAGATGTAAAGACTTCTTTTTATTATTATTATCTAATCATTACAGTGGATATAGCATTTATTGAATAGCTGGCGCATGCCTTTTTACTAGCTGTGTCCAAGCAAGTTCTCCCTATTTGCTGGCATAAGCAACCCACCACTTGTAAGAGCTTCCTCTCATTCACTCTCTCTCACACTGCCCTTTGCACACATACACACACATTTTGAGGGAAGGGGGGGAACAACAAACCAACAATTTTTTATTGTCTGTCTTGATGAATGGAAGAAGTTGTGGGGTTTTTTTCTCCACATGAGCATGTCCCAGAATAACAGCATCCCCATAGCAACCTATCAGTATCAAAAATTTCAACAGGTATTAACAAAAATAAGTATGTTATATTAATGTACTTCTATAATAGCAAATCAGAAAACGATGCTAATTCACTCAGCATTCTTATATTTGTTTCCTTCACACATACTGGAATATGAAGATGATCCAAACCAATAACATGAAGTACAGTTTTGCAGGTATAATAACTTTCAGAAGATTAACAATTATATTACATAAGACTAGGGTCCTAGGGTCTTCCAGAGCACTTTATTTTATTAAGACAAGGACAAGCTAAAGTAAATTAGTCAATTAGACCTCTGTGAGGCTGTAGAAAGATGATTTGGTCCCTGGCACACATGGACTTTCCACTTCTGCATGCCGGCCTGCCATGAAGCTGCCATCGTCATGTCTGCTTCTTCCAGCCACCACAGCTCACTTCTCACCACTCTGCTGCATATACAGGAGAACCATGTTTCTTGTGCATATCCAAAGTGGTGCTCTTACCTCAGCAAGAGAAAAGCTTTTTCTCTTCAGACTCAGAAGCAGACAACAGACTGATGAGCAGCTGACCTGTGAGGCTGTGTGAATCAGCTGGGGAGCACGTCAGCAGCAAAGCCTTTTGAGGCTAGGCCAGGTCAGGCCTTGCATGGTCATCTGGGGGACATGAGAGGCACAAGGAAAACCTAAAGTGTTTTATGGGAACAGAAGTCAAGTGCTGTGTACAAAGGCAGATGTAGATGGATGTAACTTTATACACTGGCAGTGTTACGATGTCACATGAAGTTAGGGCAGTTTCAGAGCAAGTAGTATGTCCTAAAATAAGATTAAAACCACTGAATATCTAAAGGCTTGCTGTTAAGTTTGCACTATGTAAAAATGCCCTTATTGATGGTCTGTGGCTGGGCTAGTACTTAATCAAAAATATCACCATGAGAAAATTTTTACTTCTGCAGCAGGGTGATTTTCAATTGTGCTTCATTCACCAGAGAAATGTTTTTATTCCAACACTGATGTAGGCGATCCTTCTTTTGCATAGGAGATTAATGGCAGGTGCCAGCATAATTCCCCACTGCATCCCACAGCGAACATTTAGATAAAGGCAACAACCAGCTGCAGGTGATAAGACATGAAACTACCTGGGTTTTTCCTACCAACTACAAACACAAGCTTAGAAATTCATGGTCCTGAGAAAACATTAGATACGTTAGAATAAATGCTAGATACATGAAGATACACAAATATGCACACACACACACAGAGGCATGAAACACCCTGGTCTTCCTCTTGTGTATGCTCACATTCATGACTGCACAGGCACAGTCACAGGCACACACAAGCCCTTTGCTGGGGGGAGCCTGTGAACTGTTCAGTTAAAAAAAAAAAAAAAACAAAACCCAACCAGAATCATCTGTGGTAAAATAGATAAAGCTTGACAATACATTCAGCTTTATTCTAAATTATAATAGGCTGTGTTTTGCAGCCCCAGAGCAGTATTTTATTCAGCAGTTGTTGAAGTTCCTTCAGGAATTTTGATTCCTAAGGGAAGTGGCCGTAAGCACATTGGCTCCATGTAACGTCTGCTTTTGTTGTTCCTCTGAAACACCTGGCAGAGCTGGCATGGCCTTCCAGCCTTGGCAGAAGGTAATAAAGACATCAAGCCTATAACTTAGCTTCTTTGATCTTTTTTTTTTTAATTATTTTTTTTTTAACCTTACTGGCAAGCTCAAAGCCTTCCTTCAGCAAGATCTTGCAGGCACACAAATGCTTCTAAGCCTTTCAATGACTTTTGTGTGTGCTTGTATTTTATTGTACCTGTTTTTTGCTGGCTTCCTTTTCTACATTAAGCAAATTTATAAGACAAAACAATACATGAAGGGAAAAGACCACTTGCATCTTTAAGTCTTAAAATTGCAGATAGATACCCACATCAAGCCCAAGAGTTCCCTATTTTCTTTCTGCACAGCCACAATACTGTTAATGCCCACATGATTTCATCAGATACTGTGAGTGCTGTACGTAGGCCTCCTTACCCTCACCCTTTTTCAGGATATAAGGATTGCTTAAAAGTTCTCTCATACTTAGGATGCTCTTCCTCTCCCAACAAAAATGTGTTGATTTCTACTTTGCAGTCACCCTTTTTGCTTCTGATGTCCCAGTCTTGTTCCTCACAGTCCCCAGCAGCTCCTCCCCTGTAATGCTCACTGAATGAAGCCCTTTCTTGCTCAGCTCCAGCCATACCATCTTCACCATCCCATTCCCACACTGGCCCCAAGCTTCAGACCTGGGTGCAGCAGAGAGGTCTGACATCCCAGCCCTCAGCCAACAGCAGCAACCCCACTTCTCATCTGCTTCCACCCCACTCCTGCTTAGGCTGCTGCCAAAATTGCCTATGCCTGAAACCACCCTGAGCTCCCCCTTACACAGCCAACACCGTGGGGCTGTACACACCACATCTTCATTACCCCCCCTTTTCCACTTGTGCCAATATCTTTAACAAAAACCATGAACCACAGCTGGTCACACACCTGATCCAGGGAGCGCTCCCTTCCTGTGCAACGCATTTGCTTAATGCTTCGTGCTGCCTTTCCTTCAGTGTGCTGGGTTTCTTTTTTTCCCTTCACTAATTTCCCTACTGAGCCTCATTTTTTCATAGTCCATTAATGTTTTCCTTTGTGCCACTTCTAATGCATAGCTTTACTTACAGACCAGGCTCTCCCCCTCCAGCCCCCCATCTTCCATCCCTGCTGGGCTCTCTGCTTGCTCTCCATATGCTTAGGAAAGTGGCCGTGTAGGCACCATTTAGGTCTGGGGTCCCATATATCTTCCTCTTTATTCCTTAACACCTTGTATTGGAGTTTTTGAATTTTCTTACTCTCAAAGTCTCTAAAGTTTTCCCTTTTGTGAATGAGACCTTCAGTGAGAGGCTCTTTTCTTTCAGTGCACTGACGCAGAAGATGATTAAAGTCCTTGTAGGAAGGTATAATGGTTCTCCTTTGTTAATTAAGGTACTTTTTTCCTTTTTTTTTGTTCCTTTGAGGGTTTTGGCGTTGTGTTGTTTTTTTTAAGAACAGGGGTTACCACCTTGCTTGCTGCTGGAATTTGTGTTGATGATGGAGCTTGGCCTATATGACAAATTAAGGCTGCATAACCCCCATGGACTGTGACTGCCAAAGGCAGACAAGTGGACTCTGCTTTCAAAGGGGCCTGCAAACTGTACAGCTTATATCTTGTGAAGACAGTTCACTAAAGTGGCCTATTTTTTTCTCTTTTTTTTTAGAGATACAAATTCAAAAATTGTTTTCCAGTGTGCTTTTCTGTATATATCTGTACCTCACAGAATCAGACCACCAACGCTTAAGTGGCTTACTGCAGATACAGCCACCAAACTTCAAATATGTTTCTTAGGAAATCAGGCACCAAACATAACTGATTCTGCTGCTCACTTACACCCACTCCTCGGCACTGAGGGAGTTAGGGAGGTTGTGATCCCCGGGCGGGCGAAGCCCGTGGTGAGAAGCCCAGATGGCTAAATGTCAGGCATTAGCACCACTTGCTCTTCTGCTCGCTTACTGGCTCGGGGGGAGCAGGGATGGCAGAGGCTGTTGCTATGGGCACCAGAGCAGCAAATGATAATAATATTAAGGCAGACTAAGGGGAAAAGGGTGAAACAGAATAACTCCATTTCACTTTAAATATGGCTGGTGAGTTAATTAACTATGGTGAGTAATTACCTGTGAAAAAGTAATAGTAATGATTCTGTAGTTTAGAAGGAAACCCCTTTAAGAGCAAGCTGTAAGAGACACCTTTGGTTTTATCTGCTATAAAAAGAGATTTATTTTCTTTTGTATGAGGAAGGAAATCATGGCCATGAAATAACTCACATCAGTTACTGCTAAGGCATCTCTTTCATTATGGTGTGCACTGCTTGGTATTATTTTTTCCAGACTGTTGGCTGATGTGCTTAGGTGGCCTTCCCACCCATTCCCCCAGCCCCAATGGAAGGTTTCCATTTCCATGGATAAGGGGAAATTTGCTCATCTCCTCTGCACAGAGTTTTTCTCCAGCTGAGCTTTGCACACGATCCCAGCACTTTGATCTGCAGGATGACTCTCCTGGCTTCCATCTGATTTATACAAATTATTTGACCTTTTTCCTTTTGTTTTCAGCCACAAAGCACTCAACCATCACAAAGCCAACTGAGTGTGGCACAGCCTGCTGAGGAAGAAGGAAAAGAGCATCAGGTTGTCTGTTGAGGCAGGGTTCACTAACAAAGATACTCATTGCCCTTCTACTTCCCAGCTGCAAATGCTTGATGATAGTGTTTCTGGTTGGGATCTTGCCCTTCGTTCACTCTCCTACAGCTTCTTTTCTGCCAGGAAGTTAACACTGTGACCTGGCTGCAGATGTCACTCACACAGCAAGGGCCGCATACGTGCTTTACCAGACCATATACCAGAATAGCCTTCCCCTCTGTGGGGTCAGGGCTGTTCAAGAGCCACCTTATTCTTCCTCACCCCTTTTGCACTGCTTTGAGTTATTTAAAAAAGGAACAACACAAAAGTGAGTCATCCCAAAAGGCCCTATGGACCACGGGAGATTCTGTGAAAAGCCCTTCACTGCCCTTATTGAGCCTAATGCCATATCCCAGAGCCAAGGCTTTGCCTGCCCTGGGCTCTTCTACTCTTTCCTGTCATGCTTTAAAGGATAGTTTGTGTGGGGCTGTATAGAGGATGATGGTGGGACTTATAGCTTTTGTGGAGCGTGAGGCTTCTGGCATAAAGAAACCTTACCCTTTCTTTCTGGGAAAGGACTTTTAACCTAAATTAACGATGCTACCTAAATTTGCCATTTCCAAAGTCTGGGCACCTAACAGTCTCATGTATAAAGGGAAGGCCATTGAAGTTAGGGATCCTGGTCTTCTTTCTCTTTCCCTTCCTTCCCCCCATATTCCCCTTCACTTCACACTAGAGCCATGAGAACAGTGGTCCTGAGCTGGCAGCAGCAGCAGCATCACCCATGCCCCTGAAGGCTATACCTGGCTTTCTTGGCATTGCCAGAACTAATGTGTGACACTGAATCACCTCAGCTTCATACAATTTGCTGTGTGTGCACAAAGTGCCACTGTGAGCTAACTCTGCCTCTGCCAGGTCACAAAACAATGGCTCCAGAGTGAGCAGACAGCCACAGTCTCAAAACCAGTGTAGATGAGTGGCGTCTGTGCATCTGTCCTCATATTCTGCAGCTCCCATTTCTCATTCAATGTGGCTCTGTTGAGCACTAGAATGGACTGTCAGAGTATAACAAACACTTAGGGAATTGCTGGATGCTATGAACTAGATGGTCATTAAAAAAAGCCCTTAGATACTGAGAAACAGGGAGTTGCATATATTTTTTGTGTTGTTGCTGCATAAGAAACTGAGAAATCCTGTGGGTGGGATTCATTACATGCAGCACATTATCCTGTGACATGGAAAAGAGACACGGGATCATTCCCAAAATATCCTTCCCAACTGATAAATTGCAGCGAGCAGGTTTAAAGCTGCGCAGCATGATAGATAACCTACTTAGGATGAACACGTGCGTGATGCTATCAGCAATATTGATGCAGTTACCAGACTTCATGATGTGTTTGAGGAAAGGGCTATATCAAATCGTAATTTCCAGAAGCACAAGGGAGCCAGTAGCCTTGAAAGAAAGCCACCTCACATTTCCCCCATGATGGGCTCTTCACTCAGCACCAAGATATTTGCTCACTGCAGCCCTTCTCCTTCCACATAGTGCAACTATAAATACAAGAAAACAGGGGAACACTTTGTGTTGAAATGTATGCCAGAGGAGTCCTGGGGTGTGCATGTGTGAGTGCACATTTAACTCTGGGTGGCTTCTGCAGAGGTGTCTCTGGCTGATCAGTCCCCCTGTAGGGAGATGGCACACTAGAGCTGGGGCTGCTTCTTGAAGGGATGAGACTTTGGGCACCTCTGGAACCAGGCTGGGAACCTGCTCCAACCAGACTGAGGATTTGCATGGGGCAATTCAAATCCATTCAGTCCAACAGTGCCTGGTCCAAGTGGGAGGCGAGGAGGATACACAGGGCAAGTGCAAACTGACAAGAGGGCAGCTTTTTGGTCGATATGGTTTGGCTTACACTTGAGTCCAGGAACTTCAGATAATAATTTCAAAGTGCCACAGGTGGTAAAGCACCTTGTTCAGCAGTGTGCTCACAGCAGATGCTTCTTTAAGGCAGAAATAGTTTAATTTATGAAAGGTTCATGTGGGGCTTTTCTGGCTGAGGCAGGAGCACGAGCCGCCTGATGTTTTCCAAAGCAGCCATCCATTACCAGGCGATTTCTCCATCCTTCCCTGAACCCCACAGCCCTCTGCTAAGCTCTGGTGAGCACTGTTTCTGTAAGCACAAACCAGCATTTTAATTTAAAGTGCTTGATGGTGTCATGGGTTTCACTTCAGTTGTTCTTCCAGGCTGCAAGACCCCAGGTTGAATGCTGCGCTTTGGTAAAGGCAGGAAACAGAAAGACAAGGAGAAAACCACTTAGCACTTAAAATTTCTTCTGGAAAGAAGGAAAAAGAAAGGAGGGAAAGGGAAAGGGAAAGGGAAAGGGAAAGGGAAAGGGAAAGGGAAAGGGAAAGGGAAAGGGAAAGGGAAAGG
>WTSP01010878.1:0-29809 GCA_025331215.1 Actenoides lindsayi
TGGGAAACAGTGAGGTGGGACAGGTCCTCAGGACTCATGGCGAAACAGGGCCTGAATGAAAGCCCCAGCTCCCTTTGCTGTTTCGTAATTCTAGTTATAACGTTGATTCACAGTGAAACAATTTGGTGGGGGAAAAAAAAAAAAAAAAGACTCCCCTGTAAGAAGATTTTGTTTTATTGTCAACTTTCACACAGTCAGAGGAAGAAATTCCCTAGGCAATTAGAGCTTCTAGCATTACAGGCACAAGGTTTGTTTTGAGAAAACAAACACATGTCAGCATTTTTAAAGTTATTTTTTCAACCTTTAGACACGGTGGCATGGCATCAATTCAGCGGGTTTTTTTACATGAAGGCATATAGACAGGAAAGCACAGTACCAGCTGCAAGTGCAATATGCCACTGGTCTCTGAATGATAAAGAGCAACAATCCGAAGAAGCCATAAACCAGACAAAGCAAAGGGAGGAGAGAGGCATCCGCAGAAGAGGGTGTGTGGCAGCTACCCAATTATGGTAGATTTCCCCGGTACTAATATCTAAAGTCATTAGTGTAAAAGCAGGATTTGTTAGGGACATCCGCACAGTCATGAGTAGCTGAGGGGCTTGGGGTTTCTTGCTTTTTGTTTGTTTGTTTGTTTTCTTATGGGTTTTTGGTGTTTTTGTTTTTGGTGGTTTTTTGTTCATTTGGTTGGGTGGGTTTTTTGTGTTGTGTTTGGTTTTTTGTTGTTGTTTGGTTTGG
Source organism: Actenoides lindsayi (assembly GCA_025331215.1). Lineage (NCBI taxonomy): Eukaryota > Metazoa > Chordata > Aves > Coraciiformes > Alcedinidae > Actenoides > Actenoides lindsayi. The sequence goes on from WTSP01010878.1 coordinate 736, forward strand.
TTTGGTTTGGTTCTGTGGGTTGTTTTGTGTGTGTGTGTGTGTTTGTTTGCTTTTTTTTTTGGTGTTGTATTTTGGTTTTTTTCCAAGACCTGCTTTCCACAGTGGCAGCAGTCTAAAAATAAACTAAAACCAGTTTGCAGGGAAATGTGTAAACGCAGCATAATAATGGGCACCCTTATAATGGGCACCCCCTGTCTATTAAATGTTAGCTCTGAATTTTCATAATATAACTTAACAATGCATTTAAAAAGAAATGTGATAATTTTTAGCTTTTATATTAAAATTCTGCCCTCATTTACGCTTAAGGGGCCCCTCTGACTTAAATGTGTTTATTACAGTAAGGTAGGTTGCAATTGTAGCCATCAGTGGCAAACACGAGATAGTTCTTATTAAAAATGTCAGTGTTCTTACACATATATTTGAACAGTGTGAAAGATCCAACATGTATAATATTCTTTCCAGCCAGCTTGAGGAACTCGTGTTGAACGGGTAAAACATGAAACCAAAAACCAGGAGTTTGACAAAGGAGAGGAGAATTTAATAAATTCATGTTAGAGCCAGGAGCTATCAATTTCACATCATTTTCCTCTGAAGTGTATCTGTGACGTGCAAAGTCAATAGCGGAGGTATTTCCCAAACTCGGCCCCTGACCTTGCAGCTGAACCCTGTCCCCACACAGCCTCCCACTATCCCCAGCAGACTTTCAGCCAAGCCTAGATGGTTGCGCATACAGATGTGATAACTTGACCAGTGACCTAGATAAGACGCGTTTCCTAACCCAGAGGGCAGACAATTTTAAGGGCACATTACTGCCTCCCCTCCACAGGAGAAACCTGCCCCAGATGGACGTCTCTGTGTGGGACAGCCATGGTTTCAGAGGATGGCAGGGGCTGTCATCCAGAGGCAGAGGTTCTGCACGGCATCTCTGTGAACATGGAAAAGGACTGGAGGGAAATTATGAAGAGAAGATGAATCTGTTCAGCTCTAAACATGTTTATTTTAACTTCTCGGAAGCTTCTGAAAAATCACTAAGCAAAACTCCAGGGTATAAATCAAAGTGAGGGAGAGAAAGGAAAAGGGCAAGCCAAAGAAAGTCATTACTTTGATTGGCAATGAAAGATTACTCAGGATCCATAACTGTGTTTACCTAGCTCAGCTTTAAGTTCACCATCCCAAAATCCTGAAAATAAACCCATGTTAAATAAAAAAAAAAAAAGCCAAACAAAACAAAAAAAAACCTGAACCAAAAAAAGCCCGAAGTGCTCACAGGAAAGTGACTTCTGTAACAACAAGTGGAAGTTCAGGGTTTGCCACCTATGCTCACACAGCTACTTTTACTATTTACTATTAGATGCATATTTTATAGAATTCCAAGCTTTCTCTACTAAGAGCTTAAATTACAGAATAAAGGCTAAAATTATGAAAGATCACCACCTGATATTTTTTCTCTCTTCAGCTCCATGTCCTTCACCTACGCCTTAGCGCAGCCCAATTTATAGTATAAGACCGGAGAGTCAGTACTAGGCACGCAGTTACAATAAGAACTGCTCTCACTTGTTCACTATAAGCTCCCTATTTCCTTCTTAAAAGTTGTTTTCAAAAGGATCTGCTTGCGTAATTGTGCAGCAGCAAGCCCTGGTAGCCTCAATCCCCAAGAATGTTTTCAATGACCTCTTCCTGCCCAGTTTTTCCATGAGAGAGAGAGAACTGTTGGGAAAGGGGGAGCCAACAGTGTTAGCAGAGGGTAAATGAGTAGACAGATGCAGAGCAGAGATTAGTGGTTTAGGAAAAAAAAAAAAAAATTATTTTTTCTCTCCCTGGTGTTACGATCGCTTTTTAAAAATGCCCCCTCGTTTTAACATTTCATGTCCTTTTTGTAGAGCCTTCCAGCAACAAAATAGACCTTCATTTTAGAGGTGAGAATATTAAAGCATGTTTCACGCACTCACTCAATGGCTGCTGGTGTCAAACCCAGGCTGTGGATCAACCCAGGCTCTGAAGAGGCTGGGTAGCTCTGCAGCGACAGTGTGAGTCAACAGGGCAGATAAAGTCAGTGCAAACAAAGGGTGGGAGGGCAGTAGCCAGAGCATCAAAAAATGAAATGTCTGCTGCTGAGGGGAGCTGAGTTTACTCATACAAGCACATACCTGTACCACGTGTGTAGCAAAGCAAGATTTGTTTATTTACAGTATCAGTTTTGGGTATGGAGAACTCGCCACAAACCCAAGGGCAAAATGACCTTGAGAAGTTCACATTATTAAGAATTAATTATTACCCTCTGACAGACCCCATTTATCACCATGAAAACCAGATACATTAATTAGAGCACTCCTGGCAAAGGAGCAAACCTGTTCCCTTCGTGTTAGGCTTAGATTTTGTTCCCAGAGGGAGCACAGGAATTCTTAAACGTACCAAAGAGCAGTATAAAGATTTTACACTACAATGAGTTTAAAAGCAATTTTTTTGGTCCCTGAATCAAGCTCCATAATAACCTCCATAATCAAAGAATTATCTTTGCTAGTGACAGACAAAATTAATAATCAGAGTTTCGGTTTTTAACCCTGCCTGTCACCTACAGCACTGACACTGAGGACCACGGGGTAGATTATTCAGCAATTAACATTATGTGATGTTGCTGAAGGCAGCATATTTCCTGTAGCTTAAAAACATGCCACGCTGTGGCAATGCAGAGTAGGCAGATTTTTAAAGTTTGGATTAAATCTAAATGAAAGTCTCCCATGACTCGTTCAACTCCTGCCATTACCTTATGCATTGTGATAATGGCGTAACGCAAGGTAGGGATTTAAAAGGACAAGAACATAAATCTTTCTTTGAGATTGATGACATTTTTCCATGGCCTGTGCGTCAAGAGGACGGAGCTCGCTCGCTGTGTTGCAATTTCCCATCCTACTCCTAGTAAGGAGTGCAAAATAAGTTTACACTCAAATCAAAGCCTGTGTTTGCTTCCAGGACAAAAGCTCCCACTGGATTAATTAAGATCTGCAAAATTTGGTCCTGTAGGGGAGCACTTGGGACTTCTCAGTAACATCCCAAGGAGCCCATATCACTTCATTAGCCACAGTCAGTTGCAAAGTCCCCACCATTGCTTTGGTTGCATTTTTCCCTGGGTGGGAGAAAAAAACCTGGGCAAATACTATACCCAGGCGCTCTATACTCTTAACTATCCACTTCACATGGTCTGCCTCTTTAAATGCAGCCCACGCTGGGACATGCTATCTGCTTCTCAGAAAGCCGAGGGTGGATGCGTGCCAGGGATTTGTGCAGCTTCCTGGCTTTGCTGATAAAGAAAGGCCACTGCGAGGTAAACCTCTGCTCTCTCCCCAACACAGTTCCACTACGGCTGCCCAGAAACAGGGGACCTGAGGAGACAGGGAAAACAGGGAGAACTCGGGCACCAGAGCAAGCTGCCTGTGCAGGAGGAGGCCTCTGAAGAGTTCACATGCTTCTACATTTAGAAACGTGAGCTTCAAGCCCGGGCATTTGCATCAGCTCGTGGAAAGTATGAGAATGCACATCTAATGCTGAAAGTTCATGATAGCATTTGACCACGTTAAGCAGTAAATGACAAGGCAGGGTCACGGGAGTTAATTATTCAAGTAAGTGACTGCTAAAAGAAATGTTTAAGAAATGCTGGTGGTTTGCACTGACTGCAATGGCAAGTGACTAATCATTTCAAAGTTTAAGCTTGACAGCTCTAAGCAGACCCTTCACATGCTCTTTTTCTGGTTTTGTTTTTTAAATCAATACTATCTACCTTGCAGGCAGAACATTAAAGCCTTTGCAGCAAAAATACCCCAAGTTGGCTAGCAAGGCACCCGTGACATGAAGACATGAGCTTCAGGAGAGCAGCAGCAGTGTGTTTTAGAGGGGTTCACCTTTGGGAGAAGGGGGCTCTTGCCTCAGTTCCCAACCTTCCACGTGATGTGAGGCCGCTCTCTTCGCCTCTTGGTACTCGTGTATTTAGGTTATAACCTCTTTGGGGCAAACTCTGCTTTGTTTGTACAGTGCCAAGCACAATCAGGCCCTGCTCGCCGCTGATGTCCCTCGGCACTGCCATGATATAAACACTAATGAAGAGAGACTGCTCATACCTCCATTGGCCCAACTGAGTCCACCACTTAAAAAATTTCATTTTTTTTTTTGGTGCCTGGATAATTTAAAAAATTCCCAGGCAAAACGCAATTACTTCCCTGCCATAACTGCTAAGCTTCTGCGGGACATAGCTGCATAATTTTAAGAGCCAAACATTCCACTAGACCTCTTTGTTTCAACAATCAAATACCAGAGAAGGAGGTAACACTGGCAATGTATTTTTCTTCTTGTGTATGCTGAGTTGTTCTGCAGCTTCTCATACTGGTATAAGAGTCTACAACACTCAAAAAAACCTCAACAATGCAAAACAAAAAGGCAAGCATCAACTAGAATTTTATAAAACTACAACATATACAAAGCACTTCTCATCCCAAATGTACTTAGATCAGACATACAGTTGTCACTTGACCTCTTAGGGAAGTGCAGCTATCTCCAGACTGGGACACAGCATATGTTTAATAATCAATATTTGAGGTTTGGACATGGACACGAATATCTTTCCCACTTACAGCACTGGTAAGGATGAAGTAAAAAATAAAAGCACGTTTAATGTATATATGCCTATTAAGATAGTGCAGCTAAAAGGAACAGAGACTTTACAGAGGGTAAAATGAAATTTGAGCTGGAAAATGAGAGTAACTAAGTGAATATTATTTTTTCCTGGAAAAAAAAAAGGCCTCTGAGGTTATAATCTGGTTATTTAGAAGACTGGCTTTACCCTTATCTGAAAAACAGAAATCCCAGTGTTACTTGGGCCCATTGCTGGGGTGAGCACTGTACTGGAATACAACCTTTGGGAATACCTCAAAGTGAAGACTGCAAAATCCTCAGTAGTATTGTCTATGGGAAAAAAAAATTAATTCTTCAAGAGCAATTTATTCTTGATGAGTAGCATGAAAACACAGAGGTTGTGGGAGCTTCCTGCTTATGTTGTAGGGGTGCTAGAGAGGTTGTCTTGTTGGGTCCTCAAAGAGACAAGAAGTCCACTTGTAAGATGGGCCAACATGTAGGCATGGTCAACCCTTTGTTAAACGTTGCCTTGTGTCTGTTGACCAAAATGGCTCTTCAGCAACAATCCACAATCCCTTGGGTATATACAACAGTGATGACCCCTGTCACAAGTTTAAGTCCTGCTGCTCAGGGTGCCATTGTTCCTGCAACTCCTGAAACAGCTTTCAAATGGCTGGCATGATCGAGAAATGGGCTTTCCTTCCTGCTAGCCTACCCTTGTGAGCACAGTTGCCACCTCCACAAACACGGAGAGCTGGGAAACAGAACATTTAGGATGAACTTGAGGACAGTCTCTGGTAGCAGTCTCCTAATAGGGGCCATCCAAGCTAAACTTCAGAATAAGCAAGTAAATAGATATGTTCATTTGGATAATCAGAGGACTTGTAAAGCTGGGTTACCACAGAGACTGTTAGCAACACAGAGTGACAGACACATGACCCGTTCCACCAGAATACAGAAGACAGGAGAAAGTCCAGGATGATGCCTGTGACTAAATGCCATTTTCTGTATCAATGGAGCATTCCCAAACATCTCGGGGAGCTGTCGGTGGCCAAGAGGAAGGAATCTCAGCCATGGTTAGAAAAAATGTACACAGGCAGCAGGGCAAGGGTGATGGGAGGCAGGGCGCATAAGTATGAAGAGAACCTTTCATACAACCAATACCTGGGAATAAATACAAAGGAACGTAAAAAAAAATTAATCATTGCAAACAATCCAGTACCAAGTGACCCTATGGTAAGGGTAAACTCGTAAGATAAACATGTGAATTAAAGATTGCACAAAGCAGAGATTTGGTTTTTGAGTCCCACCACTCAAGTGAAGAACAATTTACTCTCATGCGGTACTTGGATCGAGGCAGAGGGAAGCGGTAAAAGCAGTGTGAGTGGGTCATGGTGTTCACTGTGCTTTGGCCTGGGAAGCTAGGAAGCCACAACAGTTCTTTGCTTGCAGACTTTCTGTTGCTCTAAGCATGAATCTCCCTTTTGTCCTCTAACAATCCCATTTTTGTGTTTAGGGAGACAGTCTTTGACCCTTTCCTGGACTAGGAATGGAAGCCAACTCAAGCACCAGAATGCTGTTCTTCCAAAATTACTCCCTGGTGCTCTCTTTTGATGCTGTTTCTGGCATCATGCAAGCCAGGGTGGTTTCAAGCTTCTTTGCTAATCTGCCTTCACAAACCTATACCGATAGAGCTAACCACAGGTTATAATACAGTTTTTCAGTCTTTCCTGCACCACCCTTGTCCACGTTCCCTAGGAATAATTTTAGCTGGTGGTTATAAATCTTCAGCTCAACATTACACGTTCCAGAGCAGGTAGATGGGATGAAGAGACCCCTCTGCACATCATCCTCTCTTGAAGCTGGCCTATTTATTTTTCTGAGTATCTTTAGGGGAAACTTCCATTCAGATTTGATTTTTCTTCCTATCAATAAACCTACCTGTTTTGGATAGTGTGGCAGTGATACCTACTTCCAGCTAAGTGTTGGTACACAGATGTGGCTGAGCTCCCTTTATAGCCATTGGACATGATTCAGCAGCAACAGTCACATATTTAGTGCATTTTGAGGAACTGCAAAATATCCACAGTTCTGTCCTATCTCTCTAGCCTCCGGCTGCCACTGTGGTAGGGTCTTCGGAGGGTCAGTCCTGAGCCACATCTGCTACCTCCACATGGATTTCTTGGGTACCATAAGTGATCTCAAATGGCATGAGATCCTTATCTGTGGATAAATAACTGAAGCTCCTATCTCACATCATCTAGCTCCAACTATATTCACTGGTAAGAAATAGGTGTCTGTTTATCTCACCTATCTGAGAGTGGGCTGGTGTGCCTCCTGGGGATTCCTGTCTCTTATCTATTGATTTAATAAGAATTTAGGTGAATAGAAGAGGTGTGATGACTTATTTTTATATGGCTATAGTGATGTGAAATGAATCCCATCCATACTGGCACATGATTAATGTTGGAACAGTAAGCACCTTGTACTTTGCTCTTAAATGTCATAATAATTTTGGTTAGATTTAATGTGTTTTAAAAAGTGTTCCTGCTTTTATTAAATTGATCCTTGTTAATTATAATCCAGTAAATTTTAGAATAGGCTTTAAAGGGTAATGATTTATGCATCTATGTTCAAAAATCAGAAATATCAGACAGCAAGCCAGCAAACTCCTACAGAATTCAGAACATGCATTTGAGAAGCGAATTAAAATCCCTATGCAAGTCAAATAGAGGGAGAAGTATGTACAAGATGTATTGCTATTTTGTGACAAACCATAAAGAAGCTTTCAGCTATATAGCTTCTTGACAGGCTGTTCAAAATCAAGTGTTTAACCTCACTCTTTAACCTTAATAATCAGGTTTCTGCTTCACATATATATTATACCATATTTAACACACAAAAGAAAAACAAAAAAAAGGTAACATTTGCTTTACTGAGAGCCAACTTTTGTTGTGATGCACCTCATCACTCTTCTTGTCTTTTATCATAAGAAAAGCATCCTGTACTTGCTTATACTAGCAAACAGATCTTTCCTAGCAGTAGTCCTGATATCCGGAACGGGGATTTATGAGGCTGTAGTCTTGCCCCTCAGGAATCACTGCTAGTGTGTTAATCTGCCAAACAAACAAGCAAACAAACAAAAACACACACACATACACACACAACCCAATCAAACTTACCTTTTTTTTCTTTTTCTTAAGTCCTGTCTCTCTAAAGATACGGTCTTTACTTGCTTCCTCTGAGCAGTCAGTGTTCACATTAGTGACACAACCTCACTAATCCATTAATGCTCATAAAACTCCCTAACAGTGCTCAAAAAGTACTTACAGGTTCAAAAACATAAGTCATGGCATATCCCTTTCATAAACAACACCTTTTCTTCATTCCACAGATTTAGTTATTCACTGTCTCATGTAGCATGGTAGTAATTCTGGACAATAAATACCTATAACATTTTCATGCATTATCTGTATCATCTGCTTTTCTTAGATTGCCCTGTTCTGATCACCGTTCAAACAGCTGCTGCAGTTACTGTATTTCTCCTGGTATATCCCACTCAGCTGCTGAGTCTTCAAAGAATTCTGCTGGTCTCTCTGAGGAGCTGCACATGAGATGCTAAGAGGAGTGAGGAGGTGCATGGAAATTTATAAAATGTCGAAAAATACCCAGACAAATTGAATTCTATCAGATAAAACAAAAGTGCCTGCGCAGGCTTGGCTCCGAGTTCTCGTAGTTCTCTTAGCACGCTACTGGTAATTCGCAGTTGGTTACAAAAATGGCTCAGACAGTGTGTTGGGAGAAAGTGAACGGAGATATTTGCCCATAATGTCTTGGACTGTTTGTGAAGATGCACGTCAAGAGCATAGGCAGTGTGCACACTGTTTGCATCAATGCTCATGGCTGCATGCTACAAATAAAACCTTCAAGGTATAGAGAAGGACTGAGTTGGTTTCTGTTATAGTTTTTGTGGTTTGTTTTTTTCTGAGTTAAGGAAATATAGGACCTGGGACTACTTCCAATGACTACTATGACAGCAAGAATCAGGAAAAAAAATAAGCTGATAGCCACAATGATTATAATGATTACAATTTCTCTCAGAACCAGTTATCTTTTGTACTTCACCTAAGATCAAGGTGTAGCCCATGGATATAATAAAAAGCAGGAAGAAACGGGTGAAATATTTGGGGCTAATTACAGAAATATCGGGCCAAATTTTCAGCAGCACTGCTGCACATTGTGTTTGATTGTGTCACTCTTCAGCATTTCTCTAGACCAATTGTCCTCAAATCGCAGTACTTCTGAGTAGATACCTGCCTTTATGCCCAAATTCAGTGAAGGTATAGTAAGTGTAACACAGGAAAGTGATCTTTTATGTCAGTTGATTACCAATTTACACAGGTACCCTATGCAGTATTTATCCTTTTGGGAAAAAGAAACAAAACCAAGTCTAAAAATAGCCATTACTAGCAATAGGAACTCTTGAGGAAGGGCTCTTCTAAAGAAACTCTGAAAATGAATGTGTCTTTTGAAAGCACCTATGCTATTCAAAGGTCAGGCACATGCTGCTTGTTTCTTGCTTCTTAATAACGAAGCAGTAAGCTTGTTTCATGGTAACGATAATAGCCACTGTACCAAATTCAATCCAGCACTCTACATACAGCAATACTGACATCTGATGATGCTTGTGACGGATTATTATGGTCCTACATCATCAAAGTGCAGTAAAAATTCAAGGCTGCAGTAAAAATTAATCTGGCCATGAAACTGGCCTATAGTTATTTTTCCCTCACAGCTACTGCAATGTTGATGTATACAAGTCATCAGACGTGACTTTGTGAGGGTATAAGATGTCCATAAAGCTTGCAGAGAGAAAGAGATGGTTGCTACAAAATATTCAGAAACCAGCTGCTTCAAGTGTATCTTTTTACATCTCCAGTGTCAGTGCAGACAGCCCCAAGAGTAAGTGACTTATCAGTATCTAGGATATTTTGAAAACCTGCTTACAGTGAGATGGTAATACCATTTCACCTTTCAGTGACTACTGATAATACTATGGGGCCTACTGATTCAAAGTCTGGCCTGAGTCAGTCTGACCAAGAAAAAGACTCTAATTTAATTGCCGATTTGAAGTAAGTCACTAAGTTTTAGTGAAAATCCTAGGGATGAAAGTCTTCATACAAAACCATAGCCATCCCTAGGACTCTTCCAGATCCTCGGAAAAGGTGAAGGAAGTGAATAGCCAAAAGAAGCTGGTCATTCGCATCAAGCTGGGGAAGAGCTGGGGACACTGTGCGGTGATGCTGGTGTCACGGCAGGGTAACCAGGTGCCTCTCCTGTAGATGGAAGAATTTCTCTGAGATGTATCAGAGGGACTAATGCTACATTCATTCAATTTAATACTGAGTTGGAAGTCAAAAATATGTACTGTGTCCTGCGAAGGAGAGGAATATAAATGTGAACATAAAGGGATGTAAACTATGTCCTTGGGGTTTGCCGCCTTTGCTTAATCGCTTTTGTATTCTCAGTTTGCAGAGCATCTGCACAATCCATATGTGGTAATAATTTCATGCACAAACTTCAGTATGCACAATGCGGTGGAAGTTGAACAAACCTTGTCAATCACCGAACACAGGAAAACCTGTTGGTGGAACAAATTTGCTGCATGCTTTAATTGTAGTCAAAGGGGCCCAGCTTCCCCTGGATTTTCATGGTTTGTTGTTCAACTGGAATTTCTTCCATACATCTGAAATTTGCTCCAGGTTATAAGATGTTTTGCGGTCCATCGCAACATGGCATATTACCAATTGATACTATATAATCCACGATGAAAATATGCCCTTAATGCTCCATGACAAATGGAAAGAATTTGGATATCTTATTTAAAACAGTAGCGGGGAAATGGAATACAGCCCAGCTCTGTAGTTTAAACTTATCCTTTTTTGTTAAAGCAAAAGGGATATAAATTAAAAGGTATCTGAAACTTAGGATTATTCAGAAGAGGGGCTCAGTGGCTTAAGGTCTTCTGAGTTGGCTTGCCTATTTTTTAAAACGGCTTCCTACCCACACTTATGTCTGTCATAAATGGGCCTGTATAATTCTTGATAAGCTTTTATGATATTAAAATAGGCCTCCTGGAAAACTCATTCAGCATTTGAGTACAACACTTCTATAGAATTAGAAAAACAGAACAGAAAGCTTTGCTGTTTTGCAATCAGTGAAAACAGCCCTTTTGACTACTGAAAACTGCAGTTGCACCATTTTAAAATTTTCTTTTAGCATTCCACAGCGTGACGGATGCAATGCCAACACAAAGAAAGGTATGTCACAATTCTGTGATTTTGTATGGTCTCTACTCCAAACAGCAAGCATTGCCAGAAAGAAAACTTTCTGTTATATTCTATGAACTAGTTTCAAGCTCTATGGACATGCGTTTTTTAATAAATTCTATAGGCTTTTAAAATGGTATCTATAGATTTCTCTTACTTTAATTACTTAAAAAAGTCTATCATCTTTTTTTCCAGGGATCTGCCTCTTAATATTAGCATTATAGTGTTAATATTTTTTGGCTCAGACTTGTTTGTAAGTAGTACAGTATGACTGTACTGTAGAAGAATAATTAATTATAATTTTAAATCCATCAACATATTTTGAAAAATAAATAAATAGATTTGATTACTCCTTATGATATACTTAATGCATGTGTAAGTAGATGTTTAAATACTTTGCACTTGCAACTGGAATTGAGCCTTTTTATTCTACCTGCAGCTTGGCTAGAAACTGAGTGCATAAAAACCAAATGTTCTAGTTTCAGTGACTCATTTCTCAGCTTCCTCATGGTCAGTTAAGCCACTAAATATGTCTCAGATGTGTCTTACAGTATAGGGTCTCAAATCAAAACACTATCACTGTGGGATGCCTCATGTTGAGATTAACCATTCTCTTATTTGAAGATTTTTTTCATCTAGATGGAGTGGCTGCCTATTCTGAAACAGCCAATGATTGTGGCTGATATTAAACAGGTACAGAAAATTTCCACTTTCTTTCACCAAAATTTGATTTTCTTTTCCTGCTGCTGCACAAGGCATTTTAATGAAAAGGTTTTAAGGAGCTGAAGTGAGATAAGGCCTAGAAACTGTTCTACACTCCTGTGTTTTTCAGTTCTTCTACCATGTGAGACGGACTGCATTGCGTCAGTGCAGTGGGAGATGACCAACAGTGCTACATTTAGCTGTGTGTGATAAACGTTCCCCAAATGATGGGAAATATTTCTACCTTGGGAACAAAGAATGATGCACTTGTTCGGGGTTTTGTTGTTGTTGTTGTTGTTGTTTTGTGTTGTTTTGTTTTTCCCTGCCTGCATGAGCAACAGACAAGAACTGAAAATCAACTCCAGGAATCTTATATGACTCTGATAAACATTGCCACTAAACTTAATTGTCACTGGTAAAGCTGAGATTATTTGTAGTCATATAAATTCAACTTTCCTGACTGAAGCTTTCATCACTGCATTTTGAGGCAGATTTTTTTTGTATAATAACACAGTTGAAGACATCTCAAGATCATAATTAACTGGAAAACATAACACTGATTGAGAAACAAAACCAACTCAAAATTAATATGAAATGTGGTTACTTCATGGGACCAAACCTGTAACTGTAAGAGAGTATTTGTCACTAGGAATAGGCATATTTGTAGACGGTTTTGCCTCCTATGCTGTTGAAATTGTTATCACGGATTCCTAAAGAAAAGGTAAGAATATTGCCCCTCATGTCTGCAGAAGACAAAAATATTAGGGAGTGACCAGTCAGTATCATGGAGAGCTCTGTGCAGCTTGGTAAATAGTTTAATAAAACTGCTTGTATTTCAAACTGGTGACAGGAAAACTCAGTAATCTACAAGTAATCTGAAGAAGCTTGTGAGAAATAAATCAGGTGAACAGGCTCTCCCATGGTAATGTGATGCTTACATGTAACCCAGGAAGTTATACTCAGAAAGTGTAGGAAGGTTCCAAACTGCTGTGTGCCATCCTGCTGGGATAAGAAGCTCAGCTCTGGCGTCTACAATTTGGTAAGGATTTTGAAACATCAATGACATTTCAGACAAGGTTCTCAAGGATGATTAAAATGGAAACTCTTCCTCATGGAATTCATGGAATAAACTACTTAATACATTGAAGACAGGTGAAAAATTACTTAAGTACCTACCTGGAGAACAGGAATTCAATAATAATGGGATCTTTGATCTCACAAATAAAGGTGTGACATTCGCAAGGCTCAGAAGGGCTGTTTTCACTGATTTCAAAAGGGCAAGGTTTTCTGTTCCAATAAAATGGCAGAGATATGGCCAGAATTAAAAGTGATAGGATTGAAATTTCATCAGTTTTGGCATCTTCAAGAAAAGGCATCCATTTCTTATGATGACTGATGATTTTCATGCATGAGATAGCTGACTATAGTGAGAAGGACACGGTTCTTTTCAACTACAAAAGGGAAAAACGTTACGAGCAGGCTATTATATTGGAACTCAGACACTTCTTACAGAAGCACAGTTCGAGCATCTCAGCTGGATGCTGAAATGGATTAATTCACAGGAACTTTTGAAGTCAGACCATTCAAAGAAACTGAAATGAGAGTGAGGCCTTGAAACATAAAACGTTCAAATTTATTTGTCATGTACACCAAGTCCCCAGTGGAGAGACAAGCCCAACAAGTGAAGAGTTTGTTTTAGTCTGCAGTCAGGTCAAAGTGACAGTCCAGTGACCATCAGGCATAGGTGAGGCCACCAGACGGATGTGAGGTCAATCTGGGGTGTACAAGCAACAGTTTGGGCAAAGGGACACCACCAGCATTTCTCAGGGCAGGGCTGGGTGCCTGAGGCTGAACTGAAAAGGGGCCCGTGGGCCATGGGCAGGGTGTGGGGGGAGGCCCGAGGCAAGTCTGGTCAAGGCCAGTGAGGCCCTTTGGGACCTGGACTGCAATCTCATAAGGCTCATCAATCAATATGTTTCGGTTTACACCAGGGACTTTCTCAGGAAAGACATCCTCAGCATGATGGCATTTTCTGGTAAGATTGCTAATCTGTATCTCTTACTACCATTTGCGAAAAGAGGTCACCCATCCTTTCACAGTATATATGAAGAGTGATGTTCTCATACAAACATGACATTGTCTTCTGAGACCATTATTCCCTGATGCATAGCATCAGTTTATGAAGTGATGGCAGCTCTTGGGTCATGAGATCATATCAGGCTTTTTATCCTGCTGCACTCCTTTCTTTATACAGCAGACACTGGGTTTTAGTACTTTTCAGCATCCTGTCAAGTAAAATGTCAATGGACGACAACCTAAATTTAATGATTTCCCTTCTGTAATTTAATCTAAATACAGATCAGACTGGTTCTGCAGGTTATTTCACAGTGCTTTATTATTTTGATATTGTTTTCTAACAACACCTTAGATTTGAGATAACAAGGATTGGCAGTTACATGGCTCCACTCCCCACAAAATTCTTTAAGTTACCTAATAATTTTTGTGGCTTGCATTTCGTTCTTTCTACACCAGAAAATAATTTGTTATGCCTAATTGCCTACTTAGTTGCAGTATTTTCAAGTAAAGCTATCATAAGAAAGTGAAAATAGCAAGCTAGGACAAATACCAGTTTTCTTCCGCCAGCATAAACAAACCTATGCCTACCTTGCTCCAGGGGTCCAACAATTTCTATGGTGCCAACATGAGCTCTTTCATTTGACTTGGCCTGTATTTTTGGCATATGCAACAAACTTCGAAATACTTCCTTTGCGCTTCTTATATTTTCAGTACCTAAGTTCCCTTTTTGCAGCTTTTGAAATAGTTTTTGTGCAACATCTTGGGAACATTATTTTAGCATAGTAAGAGAAAGCTCTCATCTTTAATTATTGTGAGGATCATCCACAAATCAACAGCAACAGCCAGGAATATGCTATTATTATATCATTATCGTTTTATATTTTCACTTGAGATATTGTAATACAATGGTCGTATTAATACTTTCCTTAGTATATCACCCCTATCAGTAATCCAAATGGCATCTGAGATCAGACAGTTAGACATTTTTTCTTTTTCAGGTCAACAGACACATAAGTGTGCCATAAGAATTTGCTCTGTTGTACTTTTGCCAAACGTCCGTGCCAGGGATGTCTGACCTTTTGAATCAAGGCTGGATACCTGTTCTGGAAACTTCTGCAGTTTTCTTTCTCATTCCACTCTCCTGTGTCTTACAGATGCAGCAGCAGATCACAGGACTAAATATCTGGTAATGCATTTCAGAAAGGTTAAAAATACTTCTTTTGGGCCAGGTTAAACTGTCAGTTGCAGAGCCTTACTACTGTGAATGTACCAACCGATGCATTTTTCCCCACATGTGAATTCAATCTGAAATCATATATGTATAGCTGAAAAAAATAAATAAAAATCAAAAGAAGTACCTGTTCTCCAAGGTGTAGAAGGAGTGCTTGTGAAACCCCTTTCTTTTTGCCAGCCCCTTGCTTTTGCAAGAAGCAGCTTATGGTTAGTTTCCATCCACACCTCATAAGTAACACTCTCACTAATGAAGACAAAAGCTTTCTCCAGGTAATTACCAAAACCAAAGAGTCCCTCTCCATTTCCTCTCATCACCATTCTGCATTTGTTAGCCTCTCTGAGGCAGTGATCTCTAGTTTTGACAATACGGTTGTGAAAGGCATCAAAATAAAAGAGAAAGTACTTTCCAGCTTATTAAGGCAAGTAGGTGATGGCCTCGGCTGTGCTTTCATTTCCCTGTACATATTGTTGGGTTAGCTTCTGAGTGAGGTGCGCTATTTCCATCATATCAACTTTACATTTTTGCTTCTTTTTGTTTTATTCCAGAAGCTCTAAATCTTTTCAAAGCTGCCAGGAATCACTTGTCAACCTACTGTTTTTCTCCCATCAAAATTTCATCTATGTATACCTTAACAACCTCTAAACTGTCAGACAGGTGTATTTTCACATGAAACATCAATTAAAAACAAGTCAGATGGTGATCTTAAAAAAAAACATGTTTCCTAATAGGGAGGAAAATAGTCAAAAAGCTGCTTTATTTTCCTTTTGTTTCAAGTGCAGAAAAATATTTCCAACTCTTCTCTACAGAAATGTAGTGGAAAACATTTCCACTTTACAGGTTTTGGACCTACACAGAAGTGAAAGATTCCACCGTTTTTTCCACCGTGCTTCCTGTTCTGGCCAGGAAGTCGCACCCATGGTACCTGCCGTTTTGCTTGCTTTCATCCTGCAGAGCAGTAACTCTGTCCAGTTCCAAAGCAGTTTCTATTTCAGGATGAAGGGTTTCTTCTGGGAATTTGAACAGGAGGGCACAGGAGTGTGGCAGAAGGAAAGCAATGTGCTTTTCTCATCTGTGTTCTGAAACCCACTGAGATCTTCCAAAGTCCTTGAAAGACCTACTCACATGCTTTTGACCCTTTCTTTAAAACATAGTCTCTATATATAGAGTGTCAAGTCCTAGTCTTAATTACATGTTGCTCTTTTAGCATTTACCCCTTCACTTAGCCCCTCAGCCCTATAACTCAGCCCCTTGACTTCTCTTCCCACATAAAAGAAGGAAGAAGTCCCCAAACCTCTAAAAGAGTAAGACTGTCTTGGTGGGCTTAAGACTTTGACAGATAAAATCCAGCAAATCTTGCTGCAGTGGTTGAAAAGTCTTCTCGTGCCTCCATGACCATCCCCAGCGTGGGGCTGGCACAAGGGAATGTGCGTTTGTACCTCTGCTGTACCAGCACAAAGGCTGACAGTCAGCCTTAAATCACCAGCAAAGGTGGGCTTGAATAAGACACAATTCCTGTGCTGAATGGGCCTAAGTTTCCTCCTGTCAATTCTGCTAAAGGGTGACACCCTGTTACAAAGAGACTGTAACAAACAGCTGGGAAGCAGTAATGTCTTAAAAGCACCTGAACTGTTTGCTAAGCGAAGCTGAATGAAAGCCCTTAAATCAGTCACAAGTTGCTTATACTTTCATTTCTTTATTTTAGTCTCGGTTTAAACATGTACCACTCGTATTTTTCATTTTTATGTGGAGTAATATTTTCCCCAAATTTCTACAGTACTTTCATGGTCAACCTCCTCTACTAATGTTAACTGAAAAGAATTAAAAACATTTAATGATTCTGAGCCAGCTCCTGTCAGAAGTAAAGTTCATTTCTGACTCTTCTTTCGTCCAGGCACTACTTGTCAATGGAGAAGAGCTACTTAAATCTTTCCTAGCTCACATTCATAGAGCTTTAACACCAGTGGGACTTTCTGCTGGCTGGTCCATTTCTCCCTGTGGGAATTTTTCAGTTCATTTTCTTGTTGATACCATGTGTGATTCAGTGGTTACGCAGCATCAAATACTCTGACAGAGTTTTGCTTCATTAGCATCTGAATTATAACTCTTCAGTGTTTGCCACAATCCTGTGTACCATTTCTGTGGTCAGTGGATCATATACAAGAACCTTATAAAACACAGTTCCCACATCTTTCACTTCATAGTACTGCATTCATTGACAGACTACCGTGTTGCAACAGTAAAGCTGTTTAGCATTTGACTTACCACTTTCCTGAGTTACCTCTGACATGTTGCAGTTCATGGGATTTTTTTTATTCTTATTTATTTTTTTTATTTAATTTAATTTCAGGTGGCAGGGACTTACGCTTTTGGAAGACAGAAGTGTAAGTTCTGTTGACAGTCACTGTGGAGATCCAGGGGCTCACGAGTTGCCGCGCGGTAACAACTGAGATACTCCTAGACAGGCACTGATACATTACTATTGGTTTCTTGTCAAGTGTGTTCCCCCAAGTGTAATTATGCACAGAACGTGAATACATTAAACCCATTTCAACCACTGTGTTTAGTCTCCTCAGCTCTTGTGAACAGACATGCAAAAAACACTCTACCATTTTTTCCTCACTCTTAAAATGCCCCAGTATCTTTGCTTCCCACCTTTAAAGAAAATCAATGCTTGGCAGCTGTCATGTTTTTGCTGTGTTCCTGATTTCCCTCTGTTTTTGGCACTGCCAACACAATCTGCAATATGCTGCAGTGCCCTTAATAACATTTTGGAACAGCCTCGCTAGAAATGCCAGTTTGCAAAAGATTGAATTAGCATGCATCACCTACACTGTGTACAGTTATGAGTTTTGAGTCTTCCCCGGTATTTTATTGTTGATGTTTCTTTATACTCATGTGAGGAATGTCCCAATTTTGTGACACGTTTCACTTTGCTCTTACATACTTTGGCTGAAACACTGCTGATGGCACGAAAAATTCTGCATTACTTGACTGACCAGGCGTATCGTTATGGTTATTATTTTAGTTCAGTTTCATGTTCCATTATTAATAAGCGTATTTGCCATATACAGGTTGGCTATCTCTGTTCTTTGGCTCAGCATCAATCATTTTCAGAGCCTGAAACTGGATTCCGAGCCTCCAGCTACCCAGATAAAAATAGGACCTGTAATTTGCCACAGGTGTTTGCTGGAACAATTCCAGCAATGGACACAACCCTAAAAATTGCAGGACAATGTTAGATTTACATGACATGGTGCAACCTCCCTTTACCACCACCTGGGATCTGTTTCTACAGTACTGTGGTTTGTGACCCTGTGTAACTATCTACCCTGACTTCTAGGTGCCACTTGATGTTGCTGTTGTAAATGTATCGTCATCTACCCTTCATCTACCCAAACAGGGCACACTATTCCAGATCCAGTCTCACAAATGTCAAATAGAGAAGGAGGATCACAACCATCTCCCCAGACCTGCTGGCTGCAGTCTTGCCAATGCAGCCCATGATGCTGTTGGCTTTCCCGGCCAAAAGGTCATATGCTGGCTCATGTTCAACTTTCTGTCCTCCAGGATCACCAGGTCCTTTTCAGAAAAGCTATTTCCCAGACAGCTGACCCTCAGCCTGCATTGTTGCATGGGCTCATTCCATCTCAGATGCAAGACTTTGTATTTGCCTTTGTTGAACTTTATGAAATTCCTGTCAGCCCATTTCTCCAGCCTGCCAAAATCCTTCTGAATGGCAGCCCTGCCCTCCAGTGTGTTGACTGTTCCTCCCAGCTTGGTGTTATCTGCAAACTTCTTGAGAGTGAAGTCCACGCCACCAGCCAGGTCATCAATGAATAGATTAAGAGCTGCTGGTCCCTGTATTGATCCCTGAGGGACACCACTAGTTACTGGACACCATACAAGTTACTTTGCGTCACTGATCACAACCTGTTGAGCCCAACAGTACAGAAAATTTTCCACTCACTTTATCAACCATTTATCTAGCCCATATCTCACCAACTTGGTGATAAGAAGACTATGGGAGATTGTGTCAAAGGCTTGCTAAAGTCAAGGTATATAACACACAATACCCTCCCCTTGTGCACAGCATCATCATAGAAAAGAAACAAGGCTGGCCAGGAATGGTTTGCCCTTGATAAACCCATGCTGGCTGCTCACAATCACCTTCTTGTCCTTCATTTGTTTAGAAATGGTTTCCAGGAGGACTTGCTCCATAACTGCCTCAGGGACTGATGTAGGGCTAACCAGTCAGTAGTTAACTAGATGTTCCTTCTTGCCCTTCCTGAGGATGGGAGCAATGTTTGCCTTTTTGTAGTCATCGGGAACCTCCCCACTTTGAAACCGCCGTGACCTTTCAAAAGAGTTAGCAGCATTGCAATGACAGCAGTGTCAGCTCCTACAGCACCCTTGGGTGCAACCCATCTGGTCCCATGTCAATGTCTTAAGTGGATTAAGTGCTCCTTGATTCTGCCTTCTCCTACTGTGGGTACTGCTTAACAGCAGCAGACTGCCAGGAGGCTCAGGGACCTGGAAGGCCAGATCTTACCAAGGAAAGCTGAGGAAAAAAGCACATTGAGTACCTGAGCCTTTTCCATGTCCATTGTCACAAGATTCCTTGTCCCACTACACAATGAGTCCACCTTCTCATTAGTCTGCTTTCTGCTACTGGTGTACTTACAGAAATGTCTTTTTTTGCCCTTTGCCTCCCTTCCTGATTTCAACTCGGTTTCAACTTTGTCTTTCCTGACTGTATTCTTACATGCTTGAATAGCGTCTGTTCTTTCCTCCCAAGTAGTCTGTCCCTCCCAAGTAGTCTGTCCCTGCTTCCACCTTCTGTGTACTTCTCGTGTTTGAGATCAGGCAGGAGCTCCATGTTCATCCATTCTGGCCTTCTGCCATGCTTGCTCAACTTTCTGAACATTGTGCGCTGTTCTTCTGTTCTGAGGAGGCTGTCCTTGATGATCAGCCAGCTCTCCTGGGGCCTTTTGCCCTGCAGCACAGTTTCCCATAAAAACCTCCCTGAACAGACCTAAATCTGCTCTTCTGAACTCCAGGTCTGTAATTCTGCTATTTATCTTGCTCACTTCTCTCAGGATCTTAAACTGTGGTCTCACAGTTGCTGCAGCCAAGGCTGCCCTCGACCTTCAGCTCTTCAATCAGTCCTTCCTTGCTCTTTGAATAGCAGGTCCAACATCTCTTCATTGGTTTACTGATTGCCTGCATCAAGAAACAGTTTTCTATACAGTCCAGAAATGTCATGGACTGTTTGTGCCATACCACCCTTCCAGCAGATACTGGGGTGGCCAGAGCCATCTATGGTCACCAGGGTCTGTGATTTTGAGGCTTTCTTATCTGCCTAAAGAAGGATTCATCTACTTTCCCTTCTTGATCAAGTTATCTGTAGGGATATCTATGACACCACTTCCTGTGCAGGTTCATCCCCTGACCCTTACTATTACAGAGACATAGAGTTCAGCAGGTCTAGGAGCAGATGTCTGAGTTTTTGTGGTACTGAGGGGAAACGGTAGGTCATGAGCATGGTATCACATGCCAGAGCACTTCATTGAGAAGCTATCAGCATTATCAGCACTTCACCATTGATCGATGCTGGCAGGCACCAACTGAGGTGGAAAACAGAGGCCATAGAGTAACAGTGAAATTGGCACTAGCGGGACTCAGCTCTGGATTATGACATCTAAATTTCAGTGTGTGGTTATATATGTGGGGCCAGTGTCTAACCTCAAGTTATGGACACAGGTCTTATCTACATCTTGGTGCTCCTCACTTCTAGGTAAGGCAGCTGAAATAACAGTTGTGGAGGTGGGCTACCTTTCTTCAGTGAGAAAAGAAAAAGATCCCTACAGCTGGAAGACTTTAACTACTACAATGCTCACTGTGGAGCAGTAAGCATTCGAGAATCCCTAAGAAGCAGCTACAGAGAAGCTGGCTGGAAAAGGTCCTATGAGAGGTGGGTACCTCTACAAAGGGTTTATACTGCGCTGGGGCCATTCAAGGCTCCTGAGGATAGAGCTGGTTTGATATCATACTGCTATAGCAATGTAACTGGAGTCATTCAAGATGATTCAGGAATTTGAGTCTATACATTGCAGAGAGATTTAAAATCTAATGGCAAAAAAAGCTTTTAATAGCAATAACAGATACAGATCTAAGTTTATCTTCTGAAGCTCAGTAGAATTTATATGTACAGGTACAACATTACAAGACAATATAGGTATTGCTATGTTGCACTATATTGCAGGAGAAGCAAATTCCCATGTTTTAAAATTTCTTTTAAAATTATTTACATTCTCCAGAATGTTTAACAATTATATAAAAGTTTCAGACAGTATTTTTCTTTCAGGTAAGTGCCACAGGCCTAAATACAACACATTTTTTTTCCTCTCTAAGGGGCCAGTCAAGATTTTATAGGTCAGACATGAATTTCTTGATACTGTTTTTTTTTTTTTTCTTTCTGCTCCAAATCTATGCATATTTGTTTTTCCTTCTGCCTCAGATACCTCCTTGTTACTTAAGGCAGGGAAAAAACCAAACTTGGCACATCTGGCATTTGTTGTTATCTCTCTGTTTTAGTCTCTCCAGTCCTCCATTGTTTGTAGTTGTTTATGTGGACTCTCTTCTTTAATTCTTACACCACCCTGTCAATCTCCAATTAGCTACCCAGCTCCTTGGTCTTCTGCTTGCTGTTTGCTTCTACAAGCAAGCCAGCTGCTTTCTCCTAAGATTATTTCACTAACCCTACGAAACCTACCCTCAGATTATCAAGGGTGATAAATGCTTCTCACTCTGTCTATATGTTGCTATCGAGAACAACTACTCCTGGGCATTGCTATAAACCTGCTGGTCTTCCTCTCACCTTCTGGCAGCCTTGCTGAACTCAGGCCCTTTCCCATCCTCTCCCTTGGTTATTCAGGACTTGGCCTTTTGATTGTGCTGGCTGCCCACAGTCCTCACTACTTCAGTTCAAAGTTCTGATTGTTCAGATACTTTATAAGTCAGGATACCAATCCTACAGTACATCATTTCTCCAGCCAACACAGGGCATATGTATATGTGCATGGAAGTAAGCCCTTTAAAATGAAGAAAGGTTTGTATGTAAAGGGAAGTACACTTTTAGGTACATTGCTGTATCTGTTACAATAACAGAAATTTTTCTCATGCTTCATTATCACAAAAGCTAGCAAGTGCTTTCTCCCCTGCAATCCACAGTAATGTTATTTCTGAAACACACTTCCGCAAAATGTCATGATCCAGTACATGACAGTTACTACAAGCAACTATAAAATACGAAGTTCTTTCACAAAACCCCATACTAGTACCAAATGACATTCAATCTACTGTACATACTGTAAAATCACCCTTTGTGATTGCGGATAATATCAGGGATTTACTGTGCAGGTGATTTATGTTGCCAGCAAGAACTCATGATAAAAACAACATTAAGATCAGGCTGACATTACGAATGAGTGTGGATTGTCAAGTACAACCAGGCAGCTAACTGAAATCACAAAAACTAACTGAATCACATTTTTCTCACCTGTTATGGGTGTTTAAATAATAGTATGCCCCTTAACCTGCTGAACCCCAGTTTAATTTCTCATCTTGGTGTTTCAGAAACTGCCTGGGAAAGAAGGTAGTCAGAAGGGCACAAACCTGGTAATTCGGCCAAATCATTCCCCTCTTTCCCAAAAGTAAAGGGTCTCGGGGAAGACCATTCAGAGATTGTGACTGCTATAAAGAGGAGTGACAATACCTTTGCATTCCCATCTGGAGGATGTATGACTGATGTCTAGGAAGAGCCTTGCCACCTCTCACAGTTGTAGGTGACTGTCCCAAATGTTGCCTTGCCACAGCTTACAGAAGCTGCAGCTTTCACTTCAGCTAAATACCAGTTTTGAGATTTAAAAAAATAAAAATAAAAAAAATTTATATGGTTTGTTTTACTCACGTAGCTGGTTATGCACAGGTGCAAGCTAATGTTCAATACTGCTCCCTATTAAAAAAAAAAAACCAAAACAAAACACAAAACACAACGAAACCCATCAGGTCATCTTGCTTTCTGTAATATCACTTTCTGAAAGTCACACATTCTGGAACTGCTTCTGATAGCTTTACTCAAAGCTTTATGTCTCCTTACAGAAGAATAAGCCCCATTTACTTCAATGATGCCACCTCTGGATAGAGATGCACTCGCTATAAATTAAACTATCCAAGACCTGACACGGTTGATAATTTATTGCAGGCTTTCGGTGCATCCTCCTCATAGAATCAAAGACAAGCTCCTCTAATGTGAAACTTAGGACTGTATGGAGAAATTTTCAGCATGTCTCACAAGCGCTTTTAGAACATCTGTAAGAAAAAGTATAATGCTATTACAGAGGTTCCTTACATCAAAACCAGAAAATACACAACATGCCCACTAACTGATGCAAGCACAGGTAATTAAGCCAGCCAAGTTCCCTTCTTCATGTACTTCAGCAAAATCCTAATAATTTCACTCATTTAGGTAAGCTTCCTCTAGTCCTGAATATTGTAAAGGAGAATTTGAGCAGCGTGTATGCGTTAGAGATGCAGATTCATTAGTGTCAGAAAAATGACATTAGTGTAGTGTCTGAAAATGACTTCCTCATTTGTGAAGCCTGCCTTGCCAGGAAGATAATTACTTTAAACAAAACCCAAACTTGGAGCCGAAGATTCCTCATGATCAAATCTGTCAGCATGAAAGACATCCTTTCTCAGTTTCCTTCCTTCCACCACATGCCCTCTATATGTGAGTCTCACAGATTAGAAAATACTGCTCTGTACCATGGATTCATGACAAGTTTTTTTCATCCAAATTAACCTTTGCAAGCTCCATTACTTTCCTGTCAACTTCCCAGTTACTGTCATAATCAGGTTTCTGAAGGTTTAGTTGTATTTGAGAGACACAAAACTGCAATGAGCATTTAATCACTCTAGCCAGAGCTCTGGAAGGAGAATGCTGTTGTGAATATTGAGTGGGCACATGGTGATACCTGCTACAAAATGATGACGATGGAGCTCTCTTTTTGTAGCTGTCCAACCTTGCTAGCTCACATGGAGAAGAAGTATGGTCACTATCTTTCCTTATCTCCATTTGTGTCACAAGATGTAGGTAAACTGCTCCGGAAAGGCTTTTAACAGGGTTTAAAGCAAGAAATCCTGTTTGGGTAACATATAAGCTAGGGAAGAGAAGTTCTGCATTAAACAATGTAATAAGTACCTCAACAAGCTCAAGTTTGCA
This sequence comes from Actenoides lindsayi, assembly GCA_025331215.1. Lineage (NCBI taxonomy): Eukaryota > Metazoa > Chordata > Aves > Coraciiformes > Alcedinidae > Actenoides > Actenoides lindsayi. The sequence goes on from WTSP01010878.1 coordinate 24,983, forward strand.
ACTTCTTTGGAGAGAGGAAGCAAATCCTTTGCTCTCTGTTTCTCAAATGCAGATGGAGTATGACTGGAAGACAGCAAGGTGTTCAGTTGCCTCTGTGAACAGCCAGACAAAGCTGTTGAGATGAACTGGCAGTTTGATTCTATGAGAGGGCCTGGGTTCATGACAAAGGGAAGAAGGTGCCACCTGCCAGCAGTCCAAGTGCCCTAGAGACAGGACTTCCAGGGAAACACACATTCGAGTTTTTGTTCTTGAAATGAGGTGTGTTAATGATTGTTGTATGAATTAAACAAGCAACGACATCCTAGAAGCTTAGAAAGCTTAACTGTCAGTCACGTTAAAGAGCTACACTTAAAAGTATTGCAGGGTGATCTGAAGTGGTAAGAATGCATTTGCTACCTCTTTGAAAAACTTAACAGATTTGGGTTCCAAAAGTTTCTAGAGCTGTGAACTGCAACTCTGATAATACTCTTGATTTCCATAATATATCTGAGATATCTCCAACATACAGGTCAGCATATGTTAACTAGCCAAGGACTAAGCTTATGAAGGTGGACATAAATTTAGCTTGCCTTGCTTGCACTTTCCTCGCTTGCACTTTAGCTTCTCTGCTACTGGTTTCTTCAGGTAAAGGGAGGACTATAACCATGGACCTTCACAGTCTGCCAAAACATCCAGCACTAGAAAAATTTTACTTGTTCAAAATCACATTGCAAACAGCTATAGTTAGTGTGTGGAAAACATTTATTGCAAACATAGTGTCTAGTGGAAAGATGTTCTTTTGAAAAAATACTGGTTCTGACCATGAAAACAGCAATATACAGATCATGAGTTTGCTACAGAAAGAGAGATATCTGAAATTTAAAGCATATTCTAAATTCTTTTTACCGTCTTTTATCTCATCAAAAGTTAAATCAGTGGATATGTTCACCACATCTCCATGGAAGTTCTTTTCAGCCTTCAACTTTATATCCCTCTGCTTAGATTTCAGATAATCCCAGCATTTTTTAGATACTGTGCTTGAAGATTATTTTGTAAAACTGCTGGTTTTGTCAATCAATCAGCAGTATTTCTTCTGAATTTCGCAAATATCAAGTATATTTGAACTCCTACATTTTCTTTTAAACACAGATTTTTAAGTAATGTTAAAAATAATTACTGTCATCTCACAGTGTTCAGTAACTGATTTGACTTAAAAATAAATTACATATTTCATACTTTGCTTTCCATACATTTGCATCAGTCACAGTCTTCTTCTAGGTACTGAAGATTGCAGGTTCTGCTGCCCATCCCAGCTCAGACATTCACTTATGTTTGAAAAAGACTCCATGCACAAAGTTTATGCCTGTTCTCTAATCCAAGATTTAGTTACCTATTCAAACTGAATGAGGTACAGTTCTCAAACAGGGTAATGAATGGAAGCTTTAAAGAGCTCCCTTCCTGACAAGAGAATCTCAGTGGAGGTTTCTGGGCTAAGGGATCACAGTCCCACCGAAGCACAAGGTGGTGCCCAGCTGTTGCTCTAGCCCTGAGGCCAGGCAGCATCACGCAGAGAGAGATTTTTGAATGACTGATGGCAAGTGGAGCTTCATTGCCTAATTGATGTTTATACCTCTTGGGGAAAAAAAGAATCTCCTGCTGTCAGTATTGTCGACAACCTGGCTCAAATTTCTCTTTCCACAACAACAGCAAAAATGCTGCTAAATCCACCTGAAGGAATCCTGTCTTGCAGAAATGACACACAGGAAACTCAGGCAGTCCCTCAGTGTGCCAGCAAGGATCCAGTTCAACCTATCAACAATACAGATTAAAGGCTGTAATGTCCTGCTAATGCATTGTTCCCCACAAAGAGTTATCTTCTGCAAAACACTGTCCTATGCTTTGTGGCTTAGAGTGATCACTCCATCACTGGTCTGCAAAGCCGGTATTCTGCTGCCTTGTATCAGTGCTTGGCACCTTTGGAAGCTGTGCCTGTGGAAACTGTTCTGAAGATCAATTACTCCCAGGAGAATTACTTCAGGATGGGATCCCACCGTGTCCTGCAGGCCCTTGGCTCCCAAACTGAGAGATGCTCAGTGACAGGTAGAAAATTAGGAGACCTCAAGGCTTGCTCTTGGTCTTGCAAAAATCAACTGCCTTGTGTGGAGAAGGATCAAAGTCTCCCTGGGAAAAAGAAAATACAAAAGCAAGCAAACCTGTGAGATCTGTGCACAAAAGATTGTTCAGTGCCACTGTGTAATGTGAAAATTCAGTGGAAATTTTCTTCAGACTCACACACATAGAGTAATTTTACATGGAGAATATTGTAAGGATAGCTCATAGCTTACAGAATCACAGAATGGTTTGGGTTGGAAGGGTCCTAAACCATTCAATCTCCATGTAAAATACATAATACTCAAATCAATGGTGAGTAAAAGCACCAAAATAACAGCCTTTCAGTTCAAACAAAGCATAGTATTAAAATTCTGGTGGGTGAGTTTGGAAACAAAAATTGTCAGCTTCTGACTGATGTAGTCACCTCCCTGGCTGAGTGTCAGAATAGGTCAACAGAGCTTTCTTTTCACAATAGCTAGAAGTAAATGGAAACTTCACTGTGTTCCAGCCTAGATGAGTAGGAAAAGAGACATTCTCCCTGTCATGTAGCTTTTATATTTGTTACATGATACTCAGTGATATTAAATGACAGCTGGCAGGTTTTAAGCAAAGGGAAATGCTCTTATCCCTGAGGATGGCACCACCCCTTGCATGCTCACACCTTAAATGTTATGGCCCAGCAACATAAAACACTGCAGCACCTCAAGGTTCAGCTCAGTCAAACATAGCAAGGTCAGCCAGTTGGAGCAGGAGGAGGGCAGGGAAGGAAGGCGGGGGTGTGGAGATGGCAGCCTGACCATAGCCCGAGCGACTCGGGCTCAGTTTCTAATAGCAACAATCTCAAAAGCTTCTCTGTGCACAGCTTCATAATTAAGTGTTAAATAAAAGTGTTGTGCTGCGAACAGTATATCCTTCCTTACAAATTCTGACTTCATCTTCAGACCTGGTAGTCTATTAAAGAATTCAGTCTGAAAATTCCTAACACTTAAGTAGGCACTGTGAAATTAAGACATGGTCCCGGTCTCCATCCTGTGAAACACAGCAATTTCCTTCACCCAGCACTGCTTGCGATCACCGTGTTCCTCCTACTTGGAACCACATCTCCATGTTAACACAATGCTAGGACATTTTTTAAATGCACGTCTAGCTTCATTGTAAAAAACTAAGGCAAACTAGATCAGAATAATAGATTACAATCACAGGATCTGTTCACACAAAGGTGTAAACGGAATGAAGGTCAAAAAAGCAGCATAATGTCTTTTTAAAACTTGCAGCAGACTTTTTTCCAACCATGAAAAATAATCCTTTTAAAACCAGGCTCTCGGTCACTCAACAAATCTGCAACAAAGCAGGGCCACCAGCAAAACTAAGTATGTTTAATGGAAAGATAGAACTCATACCTTAGTAGTGAACAAAAAAGTAATGCCATAAAACATCTAAATGACAACATATTATTAATCATAACACTTTCCTGATTATCATAAGTACAAACACATTTGCTGTGATTCCAAACATTGGTGGGAATGTTGATACACTTACATCTGTGTAACAGAGATTTGTGTATTTTCCTTACAGAAAACTATTATTTTTAAAACTGTGTAGGAACAGGAAACAGGAAAGCAGCTATCTGAAAAAAAAGGGTTGACCTACTATCTGGTTTATAGTTACTGCTATTTTTGTGCATTTGGAGAGAATGATAATGTACATTAGAGTGAGATTTTAACATCTTTATGTACAACCATGTGGTTTTCTGATATATGGGATTCCACCGTGTTACAAATGCTACCAAAACTGCTCTGTGCATGCTCCGGGCAAATATATTTCAGTGCTGGGTGGGTTACTGTACTGAACGAGGTGTGGTTCAGAGAGAGGTTACTGCAGAGGTTACTTCTGCAGTTTAAATTCCTTACGGTATAGGTGTACCCATGGTGCCCTGTAGCACTGGATCCAGTTTCTCAGGCAATGGCTCAGTTTCTTTCCGTTCTCCCTTTTCCTCTTGTGCCTGTGTGTGTGCTCTATGTGTGGTGGTAACGAAGGGAGGAGGGGAGAAAGAGGGTTGGGCTCAGTATGTCTTCCGTAACTCTTCAGAGGCTTCTCTACAGCTACAAAAATGGGAATATTTTTCTTTTTTTTCTTGGGTAAAAGGGCTAACATTAATTACATAAGGCAGCTTTCCCATTCAGAGAGAGGCATTCACTAGGAGATTTTTGGCTTCTGGTCACTGCGAAAAAAAAATGTAAAAAAATAAATAACCAAACCACCTCATTTAAGTATAGCTAATACTCCTAGCCTTTTTTGGGGTTTGTTTTGTTTTTTTTTTCCAGTCGCTCCCCAACCTCCGGAGGCGGGCACTCCCCTACAGCCCGGTGGCACCTAAGGGCAGCCCGTGTGGCACCGCCTTCCAAGCCACGACGGGCCCCTTCGCAGCACCGAGCCCGGGGGCACTGCGCAGGACCTGGCTTCTCCCTCCCGCTGGAAAGCTGCCTCAGAGCGGCGGGGCAGCGAAAGCCTCGGACCCTCCTCCCGCGCCCGGGCCCTCGGCGTGCCGGCCCCCGGTTCAGCGGAAGAGGCGACGCGCTGCGCAAGGGCCGCCCGGCCCTCACGCCCGAAGCTCGCCGGACCGGCGCAGGGAGGGCACTTGGGCGCTACGAGCTGGGACCGCAGCGCTGTGCTCCCCGCCCCCCCCCGCCTCTGCCAGCAGACGGGAGGGCGGCCGCTTCCCCGCCTTCCTCTGCC